>JAQQZS010000018.1:18318754-18334975 GCA_030068045.1 Platyallabes tihoni | reverse complement strand
ATTGAAAAAACAAAAGTTGGATCCAAAATGGCCGACTTCAAAATGGCCACCATGGTCACCACCCATCTTGAAAAGTTAATATCACCAACCATTCCCATTTTATTAAGGTGTATCCATATAAATGGCCCACCCTGTACACTTCAAACGTAAAACATGCTTTTGAAGAAAGAATATTTTAGGCATTTAAACTTGCTTTGACCTTGATCCTTGCTTCAGTTCCAAATCTCATCTGCTTGTTACAATCATAATTCCATGTAATTTAAAATGTAAAACATTTAACGACAGGTTAATATCTGAAAAAACACACTCATGGATAGAATGAAATCTTTGTAAATAGCCAAGAAAAGCTACTTGCAAATCTTCCAGAATCGAATCACTTTCATCTGCTGCTTATAACCAATTTATGTTGGACGGGCAAAACAGATGACGGACGGACAGCCTTTATGAGGGGCGTTCAGGTCAAACCGGGACTTGTGTTGACATTTTCGGTGAATGAAGGACGGTAAAGCGGATTGACATTTACAGAAGACTATAAGTGATGAGACTCTTAGCCGCAGGAAATCATTTGAATGGTGCAAACTTTTAAAGAATGCCAGCTGCAGTCGCTCTTGTTAGCGTTCAGTAGGTGGAACGTCTCATCATGTCTGTGGGAACTGTACACACAATCATTCACCAGCACCACCTGCATATTGCAGGGACTCGACTGGGAGTTATTGCCACATCCCCCCCCTACAGTCCTGACCTCGCTCCAAGCCATTTCTGCTTGGTTGGGGTATGAAAGGAGTTCCTGGGAGGCCGGTGTTTTAGACATGAAGCAGGTAGTCCGATCATGGCTGCTGAAAAATGTACTAAGAAAACTTTCTACCTTGATGGTATCTAAGCACTAGTGAAACACTGGGATACATGCATTAGTGTAGCAGGGGATTATAATAAACGTAAATAAATAAAATGTTTGTTATTATGTATAATCACAAGTCCTGGTTTGACTCGAACGCCTCTGGTATAAGGAATGATTTTTCTTTTCATTTCCATAACGAATGTCCAATAATCTATTGTAATTATTTAATATATTCCAATCTACCCTCAGAGATACAGTATATCACAAATGCAAAATGGTTTAACATTGATTTTTCGTTTTATTTTTTCTGATGTAAATTTAAGTTACATATAAGGTTACAAGGACCCTGATCAAGGATAAAGCGGTATAGAAAATGAATGAATGAAAATGAATAAGGTTACAAGGATTTTTTGAGTGGTGTTTCGTTTGTGCTGCTAAATCATTGTCAAGTAATTGAACCCTATCCAAAAAATGTTTCAGTTCTTCCACTACACCCACCCACACACACACACACACACACACACACACACTGCCATAAAGGACGTATAAATTTAAATCAGCTTTTTTTTTTCCTTTTAAAGAAAAAAAATCCACTCAAAAACAGCTTGGAGATCATCATCAGAGTTCATTCTCCAGCTTAGCGAGTACTGTACATAGCTCCATCTCCTCTATTGTTTGGGAGGCTGTACACGTAGCAAACGAAACCCTTGGACGCAAACCTCATTCAAAATGTTGGGTTTTTTTTGCTCGCTATGTTTTCCTGGCAGGAACAGAATAGTGGCTGAAGCTAAGACCTGTAAGTCTGATGGAAATAGCTTGTCATTTTTCTGGCAATGTTTATCAGCTCCCTTTTTTTTTTTTTTTTTCTAATTTCATGCTTGGAAAAGATAAAACGGCTTATGTGGGGCACATTACATTAATCTAGAACCTCTAAATACTTCCAGAATTAGGCAGCCTGCATGAAATATTAACGCCTTGTTCACGCCTCGCTGCTCTGTTTATGCAAAAGTTTTACTCGCTTGAAGTTGCCGCTCGCTCCGGAAGATAACGCGCGCCCGGACAACGCTTTGAACAGATCAGAGGTGCCTTGTCATACATTTGGATTTTGGCTATGACCTTTCTTCCACCTGACCTTGTTTCTTTTTTTTTTTTTTAAAGTAGGGATCACATCTCGCATGTTATATTTCGGAGTTAATTGACATTCTTTCCCAGAACCGCGTGTTCTGATCAGCATGCTGATGTTCCCTTCTAGCCATCTGGCCTCATCACGGAACACGGTTTTGATCTCTGCTGAATATTCCTGGATTTCTATGCAGTCTCGCTTTAAATCGGATGCCTGAGGGTTTGTGTTCGTACCCTCAAAATAAAGACGGAGAGAGATGGCCATGACAGGAAATGCCTCCTAGGCAGAAGATTTTAATATTCAGATGAACGCAGTGACAAAACTCTCCCAGTGGACACGCGAGGTACCAGGCCAGGCCATGAGTGGCAAAGCCTCCTTATACTGTATGTTTATTCTCAGGAAAAAACGGGGAAAAAAAGAAGAGTGAAGTAGAGAGAAGGGCGTGCCTTTTTGCACAAGTCTTTCATTAACCGAAGCTCAAAAGAAACCATGGGTTGCTCTCCAGAGACAGTTCTATAGGGCTGTGTGGAGCAGGAAGAGATTCTAATATTACTTCAGTTGATGTATTTGTTCTTGGTTGTGGTGGTTGTACTCAATCTCACTTCTGTGCGCTTCTTTCCTTTCTGGCTTTCTTTCTTTCTTTTTTCTCTCTCTCTCTCTCACTCGCTCTGTCTATTCCGAAGGACTGCACAGCTGATCTTTTCTAACGAGATGCCTGTCATAAATTGGCGAGGATGAAAGTGAGGACGAGGGTAATAACCCGAGAGAAGTGACAGCATTGTGCTCCTGCTACCAGATGTATTGATGCCGTACTTGTAGCTGGTCTAGTTCCTGTTTCATTAGGAGTCATCTCACTATAGTCCTGCCATCTGAGCTGGCAATGCCGTATTCGTAGCGGTTGATTTTTTTCCTTCTTCGCCCTTTTGTTTTATTCACGTTAGGAAGTCGGTGACGAAAGCTTCCTGTTGTTCCTCTGTTCGTTGGGTTGATTGCATCCAACCCACTGACGGCTCGTCGCGATATTAGACGTGAAGGCGAAAATAGAATATCCATGAATAGGCTGACAATGAAACAATTAAAGTTGAGTAATGCATTGTGTGACAAGGTCTCATTAATGGCATGATAATGACAAACTCTAACACTACATTTAAAGTAAGATAGACAGCTCCATTTAAGAGTTTGATTGTATAATGATCTACTGGGCTGGCGCACGCATTCCTCACTATACCAAATTTTTTCTGGCAAACGGGACATTTTTTATTTTTCATTTTAACATTTTTTAAAATCCACAAATCATAAATTCATGCTCATCTGTCTTCTTTCATGTACTTCAATCGAACACGGTGTGCTTAGTCTGTCTATTCACTTTTAGTTTTTCTTTCAAAGCCATTTTAGGGGAGGAATAAAAGAAGAATGATAGAATAAATCATCCACTTTGTGCATATTCATTATATCCATGACTCTATTTCCCAAGCACTTTCTCAATCACTTCTGATGAGGTGTTATGATTGCGTCAGCGAAGCAGGCTGAAAAATATCAGGCCAAATGGAGATCAAATCTGGGGAGGGGGTTGGGGGGGTTCACTCTGTGTAATCATCCTGTCAATGATTGGTTGCATGAATTACTACTTTATACTACTGGGGTGTAATTTTCTTTTGACCAGAGGTGGTGCTGTTGTGCTTTGTTTCACAAAAAAACAAATAAACAAATCTCTTATAAAATTTGAGTCAAGAGCTCATACTTTTTTTTTTCTTGGGCTTTGTCCATTTTATCCTAGGGGTCGCCACATTGGACCATTTGATCCTCAAGATCTGGCACATGTTTTACACCAGATGCTCCTCCTATCACGAATCTCCAGCATGGGCTGGACAGTATGGAGTGTAGAATTAAGCTTCTTGCTCCCAACACTGGCGACATGGCACGGCTTGAATATCCCAACCCTCTGATCAGATCAAAATAAAAGCTTATATTGATGCATTTTTAATCAGAATGGGGATTTAGACCAGTTACCTCTGATCTTACCCCTTGAGTTTTTTTCTTTCTTTTTTTCCTTTAATAATTTGTCCATACCTATTTCTCCAGTCTTTCTCCAAACATTCCATAACTTGAACTGTGCGATAAAGGATAAAGGTCACTCAACATATCAAATTCAAATTCAAATTTTATTTGTCACATACACAGTCATACACAGTACGATATGTAGTTAAATGCTTATATGACCGCCTGTGACCTTAAAATTAACAGACAGTCTCATCCAGAGCAACTTACTTTTTTTTTTATCTCATCATATATCTGAACAATTGAGGGTCAAGGGCCGTACTCAAGGACCCAACAGTGGCAACTTGGCGGCATTGGTGTTTGAACCTGGTACCTTCTGAACCATAGTCAGATGCCTTCACCATGTAGCTACCCTTGACCCTTAGTTCAGCTTCCATACTGCTTAACCCGTACAGGTTCATGGGAAGCCCAGAGCCTATGACATTAGACTTTGGCCATGTGGTTCGGTACAACCTAGAAAGGGTGCTAGGACATTGCACACACACAGACACACACACACACACACCCTCATTCACACAATGTGCATCATTTTGGAATGCAAATTAGCTTACGCTTCATGTCTTTGGTCTGTGAGAGGAAACTGGAGTACCTTTATAAGAAAGTGAGTTGTGTTAGTAAGATAACGTAATTAAAAAGATGCCTGAGAAAGCAGAATAGTAGTGGATCAGAGTAGAGTAGACCGGATCTCTGTATTTCCATCTCGCTATGAACCCAGAATGAAAATTACAAAGACAAATGCTTTGCACATAGCACAGCTAGTCCACCTGTGAGAACTAGCTTTGGAGACAGAAATGTTTAGATTGCAGAGGAATCACACTTAAATTCTCACACACTGTTCCCTCCTAGATCTGTGTCTACCCCCTGTGCTCAGTCTCCCTCTGCTTTTTGGATCAAAATCGTACAAATGGCTTGGTCTCAGTAACTACTTTTGACCTTGATGAGCCAGCATATGATATGGGATCCAATGAAAAACGTGTATCTCAGAATATTCGTTTCCTCAGGAGCACGAGGATTATATTGAGTTGTGAAGGACATCGGTAGGTTTTTCGATTTAAAATTTTTAATACAGAGTTACGTACAAAATACAAATGGGCTTTGATGGATTCCGGTGAGTCACGGTTAAGTCTCACAGCGGGTTGAATATACTGTACTGTACGAATGTTCTATTTCATCCTTATCTAAAAGGTTAATATCTTTATTATGGATGAATCCTTGCCGTCCGTCAATGATGACCTTGAACAAAATAAATCCTCACAGCATGTTAAAATCTCACAGCGAATTAAAATTTCAGAAAACTAGTCGGCAGTTTGTTATAGCGATAGGAACATTTATTATCAGCATTAGAGTGTAGTTAGGAAAACCCAACTCATCAGGAATTATTTGAAGAGCACTGCTTGCTTACTGCTGGACCTTTAATAAACATTCATTCATTCACTCATTCATCTTCTATGTATCTATATTCTATATACTGTATGTGCTGTAGAGGGTCAAGGGGGCCTGGAGTCTGAGACACGATGCATCCTGGACAGGGTGCCAATCTATCGCAGGGCACATACTGTACTACACTATGGGCAATTTGGGAACGGCAGTTAGCCTGATCTTCATGTCCATGGACAACTCAGAGGAAACCCACCAAGCACAAGGGGAACAAGCAAACTCTAAATACTCAGACTCAAGGCGGGAATCGAACCCTCACCCCTGGAGGTGCACGATCACAGTGACATACATTAAGGATACTAGTAAATGTGTGTACATAACAATGAGCAACGATGAGCACCAAAGCAACTACCGTACTACAGCAATTTACCAAAATATTAAAGTGGAACTCTAAAATGGTAAAAACAAACAAACAAGCAAAGAAGTAATTTAAAGAGTAATTTGGAAACTAAGATCTACATCACAGTAATGCTTTAAAAAAACAACAAAAAGTAACAGAGAAATAACATTACAACACTAAGAGATAGGTGACATGAGATGCTCCAAAGGTAACAATTTCGTTGGTTTGAGGTTGTATTCGCGATGTTGTGTTTGGGTCATTCGTTGAATGTTATCGCAATGTCATTTTATCAAAGTCAATCTAACTTTCATAAACCAGGATGTCTCAGTTTTGAGTACCATCACAACTATAATACAACGCTCATCCAACGTTAGGGCTCCTGCTGGCAACTGCATGTTTTGTTTTTTTTTAAATAAGAAAATGCAGTTTTCTGAAATGAAAAGTGCTCCAACGTTCCAAAGCCTTGATATTATGTGACAAGTTTGTGACACATAAAACAGAATTTGGTGCATTAGTATCGAAGTCTTGTTGAGCTGCCAGAGACACGTATTTCTCATTTTTTTTTTCTGATTCTGTCAAAATTGAGGCTTGTACTTGTAGACCTGTTCCCAGCACTGGCTCTCTCCCCTGAATCAAAATTAAAGTGTGTGATACAGGCGCTACACACTTACTCATTCTGGTCTGGCTTGCCATTTTCTATATACTGTATCTGCAGCAATCTAGTAAAAGGTGGTACCAATTATATTATTTGATATTTTTCCTTTTATAGTGCATCTTGAAACATTTGTATCTCATTAAATAGTTACATTTCATACAGTATGTTTCAGCTTTCTTACACATGAAGTGAAATATTTCAAGCCATTTTACATGACTGTTCGTTTTCCAAAAGACCAGGCCCAGGGGTAGCTCAGTGGTTAAGGCATTGGACTACGGTTCGGAAGGTCCCAGGTTCAAACCCCACAACCACCTAGTTGCCACTGTTGGGCCCTTGAGCAAGGCCCTTAACCCTCAACTGCTCAGATGTATAATGAGATAAAAATGTTAGTCGCTCTGGATAGGAGCGTCTGCCAAATGCCTAAATGTAATGTAAAAAGACGATCACAGAGACAGAAGGTCATAGCTGGGTGTTAATAAGGCTGGCTGTTCACAGACTGCTGTATCAAAGAATACTAAAGGAAGGTTGATTGGAAAGGTAAAGTGTGTTAAAAAGATTGTCAAACAAAGCTGAACTTCACAAGCAGTGGAGTGAGGCTGGAGTCAGTGCATCAAGAGCCACCACACGCACATGTCTTCAGCAAATGGACTACAGAGACCAGAGACCGTTGAACCAGAGACATCGAAAGTGTTTTACCTGGACTAAGGAGAAAAACAACTCCATTGTACACGACTGTGCAAAAGTCTCGAGCCATCCCTCATTTCTTTATATTTGACATATTTCCTTATATATATTTTGCATATTTTCGTATATTTTCTTTATATTAAATTTTTGTATATCTTATAAAATGCTAGATTATTTTTTTTTTTGTACAGTAGTTTAGTAAGACTTTTTCGGGTCTCGTTTATATGGCAAGTTTTTAGCATTAATTTTTCAGTCCTGTCCCTCTACCTGAGCAGTTAAAGCATAAAAACACATCTACTGTATCGTAAGGCAGGAACCAGTGAGAAACAGGTGCAGATGACAGAAGCTCAGGCTGTTGATTAGTATACTGGTGATACTAAATGCTGAGTGTTTGTAACAGATTTTGTTTTGTAACAGCACTTTACAGTCTGTTGCAGTAGAACATTGGTTTCCATTTCTTTAATTTATAGTACATCATTTAATTAAATTTAATTTAATTAGAGGCTTAAGGCTTCAATACATATAAAGACTATATATAGGGTGTAATGGTAGCTCGGTGCGTTAAGGCTCTGAGTTTCTCAACATCAAGAAAACGAAGGAGCTGGTGGGCGACTTAAGGAAAAGTGTGCCCTGTGACTCCTATATCTGTCCAGGGAGAGACAGCGGACATGGTCTCCGAGTATAAATACCTGGGAGTGCATCTGGATAACAAACTGGACTCAGGTGCAGAAAGCTCAGGTCTTTCAACATCTGTAATACCATTCTTTGGATGTTTTACGACTCTCATGTGGCAAGTGTCGTTTTCTATGCTGTGGTCTGCTTTGGCTGTCACATGAAAGCAGCAGACAGAAACAGACTGGACAAGGTCATTAAAAGGGCCGGATCTGTCCTGGCCTTGGATCTGGACTCTGTTGATTCTGTCCAAAATACACACAATCTTGAACAATCCTTCTCACTCGCTATATAGAGTTCTCTCCGACCAGAGGAGCTGATTATGACCAGGTGTTCTACAGAGCGCCACAGGAGATCTTTTCTCCCAATGGCCATAAAATTATATAACTCTTCTCTGTAACGTTTTCACTACGGGACAGGGACTGTCAGTAGTTCCTGTTCAATAATACTTTATGACACTACTGTTCCCACAACTCAAGTGCAATATGTAACTTAATGTGTGCTATATATAATTTTATTTTACTTCTATTTATTGTTATTTTTCTTAAAATTTTAATTTCTTAAATTTTTTCCTGTCTAATCTAGTTTTTTTCTTCCTTACCGGTAAATTAATCAAAGCAACTGTATAACCAAGACAAAGCAATTTCCCTCTGGGATTAATAAAGTTCTTGAATCTTGAATCTTCTGATTGGAAGGGTGACAGTTCGCACCAAAATTTACCAGGATGCTGTAACCCTTGGCTGCTACTAAGAAATGCTGGGATATGATGCAAAGAATTCAATTGTGCAGTATGTATATATATATATATAATATAATATTTTTTTTTTACTGCAGTTGAAATTGTCCAGTTGAACCTGATAACCCTTATGTATCTGGTAATGCATGTTCTGCATGACTTTCTCAGGCAGGCATCTGGCGACATACAGTATAATTGATTATTTTTTCCCTGACATTATGATTTGGCAAATCTAAAACTGCAATTTCTGCCGTGTCAAAATTAAATCTACACAAAGGTCCAAGCTTCAGATATCTCTATTCATTTCCTAGAGTGCACTGTAATGCCTAATTCGGTTTGCACCATTCCCCTGATACATTCTAGCCTCTTTTTTTTTTTCTTCTTTCTTTCTTCTCATGGGTGCACCGCCAAATGCTCATTAATGATATACTTGTCACAATTGGTAGGGAAGACAGAGAGGTAGACAGGGATGGTGAAAGCACATGGGAGGAGACAGTTTTGGAATTACTGTCTTCTTGCCTTGTGTTTTGGAGTAATTTGTGCTAGTTATTGTATCATTTGTCCTAGTCGCCTTCTTATCCAAGGTATTATATACTGGAGGTTTCTAAGAATGCTTCTAGGAATTGTGGTTGTAAACAGGGTAAATGTAAATGATTAGGTTTTTACCAGAAAGCCTAAAACAGTTCTTAGAATTATTTTTCTCGGTTAACTAATGAGGCAGTGAGGAGAGATTTCTTGTTTCTGATGTTTTATTTTTGAGCCTAATTAGTTCTTATTCTTACATGCTGACTTTTTAGACTTTTAGACTTTTTTTTCCTTCTCATTATTATTATTTTAGCCTTACTCTTTCCTGGATTTTTTTTTTCATTTTACTGACACTGTGAACATCCGTATCAATTTATGCCCCAGACTGGGATATAACATTATCCACTATTTTTTTCCCTTCCTGTTAAGACTTGATATTTCCTCGCATAAAATATTAAAGTCTTATTCACTGCTCAGTGGTCTGTTTATGTGAAGATGCATCCAGCGCCACTTTACTGGAGCTGAAACTTTTTCATGCTTCACAACTGCACATATCTGAATTCATTTGGATGTTTGTGCTATAACTTTGTGACGACGCCAAAATGATTAAACTGTGGTTAATAATGTTGCAACCTAATCTGTTTGAAATTCTCTTCCTGACTCTGAGCCCACAATTGATCAGCATACTGTGGTGTTCTCGCTCCATCTGGTCTCATCATCGTACACAATTTTGATCTCTGCTGAGTATTCTTAGATTTAAATGCACTCGTGTTTTAGAAATGGTGCCAAGGGCTGTAATTTATGACTGTGTGTTCCTACCACATGTCTTCATCAAGCGCAAAAAAAAAAAGAAAGACTGAGTGACATAAAAGGCTCAAAGGCAGTAGATTTTGATTACAGTGAGAAACGCATCCCTGGGGAAGAGCAGCGTGACAAGACGCAGTACACCTCATCTGTTTATCTGAGAAAATGTAAAAAAAAAAAAAAAACCTAGAGAGAGAGAGAGAGAGAGAGAGATGGAAAGTGGATGAGAGCTCCTTAAGTCTGTATGCGTATCCGTCTGCATGCATTCTTAATTAACTGAAGCCCGAATCAGACACGGTGAGGGTTCCTATAGAGACAGAGGCTTTTCCTATAGGCCTGTGCGAGGCATGTAAAGCAAGATTGGATTTAGTTTGTCTCAGTCTGCTTCGTCTTGCTTGAAGTTTTCTGTCACTTAATATCCCATGGCCTCTTTTCACATTCTTCACCACGATATTCCATTTTCACATAAACGTGCTCAAGCATTAGATATCTGATTAGGCTCTGAAGATGTGCACAATCTTTATTCTCTTCTTATTCCACAGCGCTATTGAATTATCCAAAAAAAGAGAGAGAGAGAGAGAGAGAGAGATGGTCAAAAGAGCTATGGATTAATTTTCTGACGTCAGCTCTGACAGCAGCATCAGCCGTAATTCAAATCAGGATTATATTAATGCGCTCATGCTAATACTTTATTGTTACTATTTTTACTATTTACTTTTTAATGATACTTTTTTTTTTTTAATAATCTAAGGCTAATAATAAAAAACAGATGTAAAACGATATAATAGGGTATTATTAATATTTGCTTTGTTTACACAGAAAATATTTCAACAATCTGATTGAAATCATTCTGATTAAAGATTTCAGTTTAACTGATTACGCGGACACTGATCTAATAAGATGTTTGTTTCCCTGTTCTTGCCTGCTGTGAAGCTTTAATCCGCCGGAAAATATATCAAAAGAAGAAAAAGAACAAGAATAAAAAGTAATAATAAAAGATGATACCCTGCCTCGTGCCCGAAGGTCTCCTGGGATAGGCTCCAGGCCCCCCGCGACCCTGAATAGAGGATAAAGCGGTATAGAAAATGAATGAATGAATGAATAAAAGATGATAAAAGAGCATCTTTTCTTATAAATCTTGGTGAAACTGACTCATTATTGTCTATGATTGGTTGGATGCTTTACTACATTTGAGATGGTGAGCCATTCAGTGCTCCTTCATCAGCCAAAGACCCACTGGATGAAAGTCCAAAGTAAAGACTGGCCGGAGAGAGTTGTTCTCAGTCACTTACAAACGGCTTACCTAATATTACCCCCATGTGGGGCAAATATGCACAAAAAGTGGTATTTATTCCAGCAAGTAAGAAACAATCAGATCAAGTGTTAACATGACTGATACAGTGGAACCTCGGCATACGAACGCCCCACCTCATGATGAATTGAACTGAAGAATTTAAGAACCAGGATAGAGTGTTATTAAAGTGTTATTATAAGTGATATTAAAGTGTTATTTTCAGCCTTAAGCTTAAATTTTGCAAGAAATTTACCTCGGCATACTGTACAAAGCATTTTCAGCATATGTGAGAAAGAACCGAGTCGAACCAAACGCCGGCAAAGTTGCATGAACGCCAGGGAGCCGCTCAAGACGTGTTTGCGTCAGTGGAAAGCCAAGCGAAGCACATTTAAATTTTTGTGCAAAATTTAGTAAAGACATACTGTAGCGTCATGGGTCCCAAGCATGTTAGTAAGGATGGTAGCAAGAAGAAAAGCAGCAAGTTTAATGTCTATTGATTTCATATTTTACATGTCTTTTCTATATGTTTATATATAATAACAAAAATATAATTATTGTGTTGGAAATTAGTAATATTTTGGGTGGCTGGAACGAATTATCTGCCTTTACATTACTTCCTATGGGAAAATGCGCTTACAATACGAGTTTTCGCCTTAAGAACTCGCCTCGGGAATGGATTAAATTTATATGCAGAGGTACCGATTGAGGCTGTTACACAATGCATTTTGATCTGATTGAACTATTAGTCTGTTGACTAGTTGTATATTAGTGTCAATACTGTATAAACCCACCTGTTATTCATTTCAATTGAGAAAATAAAGAGCAGATGGTGGGGGAACTTTTGTGTACAGCAGCTATAACCCAAGTGATAACATGAACCGACTTGTTGTGCAATATGAGGAATAAAACACTCTAAGACCATCTGAAATTGGAATGTGATAGTGATCAGCTTCACATTCAGAACCAGGCTGCTTGTACCGCCTCGTTTCTGATCGTCTTCCAATAACAGCATACCTTCCAGACTATTATTCCTTACTTATTCTCGTCCTCATCTTGAACCGCTCCGTTTTCATCTCACTCCATCCCTATTCAATCAGTCACCTTTTTCTCATCCATTACCCTTGCTCAAAATTATTCACCTCGCTTTCTGCACCTGTGTCTTCTTTCCTTTCACAGGCGCCGTCTGTTCTGAGATGGCATTCCTCCTTCATTGTCTTTTGCTTCTTCTGGTGGTTCTGCTCATATTACCCGTGCCCTGCATCGGATGTCCATCTGGCTGCCGGTGCTACAGCCTGACAGTGGAGTGCGGTTCCATTGGACTCAAAGAGATACCGCGGGGAATCGCTCAAGGAACGCAGGTCATTGTTTGAAAACGTGGCAGGTTCTTACTGTACATAACACGATTATTCCCTAAATAGTGATATATTCCCATATTTAGGACCAGAGAAATCCCCTGTGTCTATTAGACACGAAGTGAAATTTATGGATGAAACAACAGATGTTGATCGAACTGCAGAAATAAAAGTCCAATAAAAGTAAACTGTATTACATGCGTCAAAAGTATAATATGCAGTAAAAGGCCGGACACTGTAAAAAAAAAAACCTGCATAGCAAAAATCTAATAAAAGACGAAAATAAAATGAAAGCAGAAAGCACCGGCAAAGATTGATAGCAGCGGAAGAACAAATTAAAAACGCACCATTCCACATGCTTTGGGCAGGAGAATCCAATTTCAAATTAAACTTTCGAAATGCACAAATATTGGGTAGGAATCAGTACAATCATTTACATTTCATGCCATCTAATAATCAAACTATAATCCAAGAACCGTGTTTGGCTTTTCGTGTTGGTTTTTTGTAAATCCTAATTAAAATTCTCTGCCAAACTCATTTCATATAAAAGATTAATATCATTATATTATATTTTATTTTATTATATTATATAATATTCCCCTCCTGGGCATCACCCAGGCACACGAATATACAACCATCCTCCTCTACGGCTGTGCATCGATTCCTTGCCTCTATACCCAACCATAACACCACAACACCCTTTACATATTCATAAGCTCCTTTACATAGATTACTCGGATAACCCGAGGAAACCTGTGCCATACAAATGAAGCGATGTTCCTCGCCTTGCATTAATTTCTGCGGAAACAATACGAGAGAGAACGTGCAAGGGAAAGAGAGAGATGGTGAGCATGAGCAATCAAGTAAAGTAATGAATTATGCAATCGATATGGTGTTGATAAATGACTAAAGACAAGTCGAATGGCCCATGCGAACTCAACCCTGTTCATACGAAAAATACAAAATAAAAAATTCTGATGCAAATGCTGCCTCTATCAATTGAGTTGTTTACGAGTAGCCGCATAGTGGAGACTCTGGGGAGAACGATTATGAAAGAGTCGATTCAGTGCCTCGAGCTTCGCATTGATCCAGTTCTCACTCACTGAAAGAAAGCTTCAACGTGATGAGCAAATATATATCTACATGTGTGTGTGTGTGTTTGTGTATGTGATCTATTTTGTAACTGAAGTGTCACTCACTAAACAACCACTTGAAGATGAATTAAAATGCCTTTGCAAGTTCTTATACAGTATATTGTCATTCTGGGGCTCTAATCTGCAAAGAACTAACAAACAAATATTTTTGTTCTAATCAGTCCATGCTCTTCCGAATTATTGGCAGCCTTAGCAAAAAAAAAAAAAAAACAAGCAATTATGCATTCAATTCTTTTATCTTCAGTGAGCACTTTATCCTGGTTTAGGTCAAGATGGATCAGGGGCCTTTAATCAGAGCTTGTGAAGCAGGAAGCAGGATCACTTAAAACATTAACAGACCACCACGGAACAACACTGAACTGAACAACATTGATCACCAATTATACACCAGTAAACCAGTGACAGGGTCACGGGCACACAAAGCTTATATACGCCCGTGGAGACCAAAGGCTAGACAATCCTGTCCAATGCCAGAGAAAATCCAATGCAGCATAAAATGCAGGAAAAATGTCAAGGCTGTCAACAATATAAAAAAGCCACCAGGGCACCCAGTGTACCATAGTCTGCCGTGGACAGAGCCATCAGGCGAAGAGCCCAAGTCTGCCGACACTGCCTCCAAACTCTTCAGATCCCAATCCGATCGAGCACCCATTGTGACCCCACAGAACCCAAAGGATCCACCACCATTGTCCTTGTACCAGACATCACAGAATACCGTCAGAAGCATTGCAGAGCCATGGCCCAATAGGCCAGGGTCACTCCATTCGCACATTCCCTAGGGAACCCAAAAAACTATGTGGTTTTAAAGTTAATGATTTTAAAGTTATGACTCATTGGTATATATTCTCCATAGGAAACCAATCCATTCACACATTTAATGAAACATCAGTATGGCTACATGTACGTATACCACTTTACATGTTTAGGGGGTGGGAGAAACCAAGAAAAAAACCTGACAGAAATCTACATTAGAGCTGTAATCGGGCCTTAAAAGTTAGGCCCGACAAGGCCCGAGCCCGACAGATTTCGGCCCGAGCCCGACAAGTACATTTTGATTGACAGCCTTTTAAAAGCCCGAACCCGTTTACAGCCCGACATTATTCAAATGTGCGCAAGCACACAGCTCTTTTGCCTTTGGTCAAGAATGAGTCATTTATGCATGTTTTAACATAATTTATTTTTGACTAATGTATACAGTAAGCTACAGGCAACTTGGAAGTTGGAGCAAAAAATAAAAAAACCTTCTCAGCATCCATTTTCGCATTTATCTCGCGCTAATCAAAACGCATCACATGACCGCTCATTTACAGCGCAAGCCCGAACACGGCCCGAGCCCGTGTAAAATTATATTAATTAAACCTGAACCTGTCGGGGCCTTTCGGGTCCCGTTGGGTTCGGGCAAAGAGCTTCAGCTCTAATCTACATAGACATGGTACTGTAAGAACACGCAAAATGATTTCGCTGATATTCTAAAGTAACAGTAATATTATTTGCCATAGCATTTTTTCCCATTTTCACCAACGATGGCAATAATTTAAAAAAATTAAAAAAACATTGCTTGAACATTGCTGATTTTTTCTTTTACAGACTATCTTCCTGCAGGATAATGCCATTGGTCAGATCCGGGCAGAAGACCTGTCTGGTTTAGGTAACCTGCACTACCTGTACCTGCAGAATAACAGCATCTCATCTTTGGAAGCCAGTGCCTTTGTGAGTCTGGGCCATCTTCTAGAGCTTGCGCTTAATGGCAATCGGCTCCACCTGATTGCCGCTGATGCCTTTCATGGACTCGAGCACCTACGTATCCTTTACCTTGCAGGGAACCACATTAACCGGCTGGAGGATTACACCTTCCGTGGTTTGCAGGTGTGTTTGTGTGTGGTTCCTATTCTGTTCTCATTTCTATATTATGTACGCTGTGCCGAATAATTTTCCAGTGAAGTGGAGTGTATTTAATGTGACAGCGTGAAAATGCAGATGGCTGTTCAACTGACCTGAAACCAAGTAGAAGCAGGAAGTGAGAACATCACAGTTTAATTTAGGTGGTGGTTATACTGCATGATGACAATGACGATGACGACGATGATGATGATAATGATGATGGTGATGATGAACATAATGTTTAAGTTGAATGACATTGAAGAGGGTGCAGAGAATAACGAGATCTTTTCTCTCCCAGCGTCTACAAGAGCTGCACCTACAGGAGAACACGATGGAGGTGTTAGATGAGCAGGCACTGATGGGCCTGTCTTCTCTGGCTCTGCTGGACCTCAGCAAGAATAACCTGCGTACCCTAAGCGCTGTCACTCTCCAACCTCTCATCAGCCTGCAGGTGCTGCGCATCACAGGTACCTTCGTAGACTCAAAAAAAAAAGGAACAGGGTCAACGTGATGAAATACCGGAATTACAAAAAGGAGCAATATTAAAACGTAAGGAAAAAGCAACGAGGCCAAGAAGGAAAGGTAGTGAGGACCAGAGGTGGAAAGAGTAATAAAATTTTGTACTCAAGTACAAGTACTGTTACTTCAGTGAAATTTTACTTAAGTAC
>JAQQZS010000018.1:18288095-18299949 GCA_030068045.1 Platyallabes tihoni | reverse complement strand
TGAAGCTGCTTTGAGACAATGACCATTGTTAAAAGCGCTATATAAATAAAATTGAATTGAATTGAATTGAATCACTGGATAACACCAATCGGCATACAGTATAGGTGACATGGTTACACAACCACAGAGCTGTCAAGTAGCATTTAATTAAACCAATATCAGATTATTGTAATCGAGAGGAAGACAATAGGATCGGGCAGTTTAGCCGACTTTGGAGCTCTATTTTTATCGATTTTGATGATTTCTATCAAAATCATGAATCAAATAATGAATAAGGACTGGAGTGTATATTTGCATCCCTAATCTGGAATAAATCTAAAAATATTTTTATATATTTATCATGGGCAGTTACAGTAAGTTCCCTATTTAAGTTTTTTATGTTACCTTCTTAATTTGCTCGCATGTAGTATGTTGCATTTGCAGGTTTTTCTTCCTTTTTTCAGTCATTTTTTCCTTCTTTTTTTTAAAGTAATTTTTGTTTCTTTTCCTGTGTTTTTTTTTTTTTTTTTTGGTTGTTAGTTGCATATTCATTAAACAACTAACAGCATTTCTGACTTAGGATTTATTACACATAGACTTACACTATAAAATTGTAAAAAGTAATAAATAATTTTACAGTCACACATGAAGCCGCCAAATGATCCTGTATGATCCTGTATTTGTATGAAAATGAAAGAAAGACATAAGAATAAATAGATATAAAAAATACTGAAACTTGATGTACTTGAAGAATAATTTGGTATTTTATGCAATTATTTGGTAATCGTCAGAAAATGGTGATGCAGGCATGGTGTAGGTGTGGACTGTAAAGACATTTATTAAAATGTCAAAAACAGCAGAAATTTACAGCGAACTGGAAACAGAAACATAAAACAGATCAGATGTGGGATAAAAATATATCCAAGACCAGGTCTACAGTATTTATACACAATTTATTAAAGGAGATGACATGACAGGTGAAAAGCTTGCTGGGAAGTGAAGTCTGTAAACAAACACGAACATTAAAAGTATTTTCAATTTGGCAACCCTAGTCAGACAAACCAGAGCACCAAGAATGGGGAGAACATGCAAAGTCCATGCACACAAACCCTGAGGCAGGAATCGAACCCGAACCCTGGCGTGCAGCGCCGCAGTGCTAACCACTAAACCACCATGCTACCATATTGGGAGTCAATTTAATCAAAATCATAAATCAAATAGAATCAATAATGACTGGAGTGTATATTTATACTTCTAATCTGAAATAAATCTAAAATAAATATTGATATATTCATCATGGATCTTAGGTTTCCCTATTTAAGTTTTGTATGGTCCCTTCTTAGTTTTCAAGCATGTAGTTTGCTGTGTTTGCCCTTTCTCTTCCTTTTTTTAAAGCATTTTTTTGTTTTCGTTTCTTTTCCTGTTTATTTATTTATTTATTTACTTATTTATTTCCAGTTGAGTGTTCATTAAACAACTAACAGCATTTTTTACTTTTTGGATTTATGACAAATAATGCACTGTATGTGAATTTAGGCAGTTACAAACAGCTTTTACACATGGACTTACATTATTATATTGTAAAAAGTAATAAATAAATAATATAAAATATTATAAAATATTAAATATTAAATAAATAATTGTGTTAGACATGAGGTCTCAAAATATCATCAGACATATGTATATGTTCCACTTTGTGGGTTCCTGTATTTGTATGAAAATGTAAGAAGAATGTGCAAAATACTGGAGCTTGATAATGGACTTATGCTAACTGTAAAATATGTGAGCTTTAAGATGATTTAAGAAATGTTGCAAAGCAACTGTGAAGTTTCCCCTGAAAAATTGTTTAAGAAAATGACCACCAAAAGCATTAGCACTGCATTAGAACCTACAGTATGTAAGGAATTGCACACATTTGGCGTGCTTTTTGTATGATAGTAATTAAATAAGCCGAAGGTGAACATCTTCTTTAGCTCCTTAAATTTGCCACTTAGTTCACAACTTTGTAGGGGTGTGCAGTGCAGAACTCCACTCATTTTCTGAAACATAAAACACACCAGAGATCCATCACAGTGTATATTACAGCATGTGCTTTGGATTGTATGCAGAGAACCAGGGCTACGTTATTTGATTTATATTTTTTTTTAAAAAAGCTAAACACACATTACAATTATTTGCAAGAGGAATTTATTCAATATGTCACTAATAAATGTTTCATTTTGTATTAAAACATATTTATCTAGGCTAACAGCAAATGATGGTACAAATGATCATGTAAAAAAAATTCCCATATTTATTTAGCACCTCGGAAATTCTTAAAAATAAAAAAATTCTTAACTTACTGACGAACTCTAAATAAATTCCTAAGGATATATTATTTTCCATAAATTGCGGTCTGTTTGCATGGGTCCATATCACAATTTACATTTTTATGCAATTAATTGTGCAGCACTATTAAGAACTTTTAATTATGCAAGAAACTCTTAAAACTTTTCTTTTTGGCCAGGCATAGCGTAAAACATTTTCAAGCATTATACAATGATAGTGTACACTAATCACCTAATCCTTTTCAGCAATATACAGTGTATATAATATTTTTGTACTCAGATGGTTTCTAGACTGCAGAAAAGAAATAATAATTTCTCTGAAAGAAATAATAATTAGAAGTGATATTTGTAACACAACCAGAAATTACTTGTTCTGAAATGAGTAAAATGTCTCCTTATCCACAGTGTCCATCTACTGTAAATGTCCAGTAGCTAAGCCTCTAAAAACCTCTAATGTTTTATATCAAGGACGTAATACGAGAACCCAATAATCTGGAGGCACAAACTATTTCAAATAAGTTGGATAAGAGTCACCTAATGCGTGTCTGTCTTCAACAGTGATTCAGATGGTCCAAATATTTCCTTCTCTTTTATAATCTCTTGTCTTGTGTTTCTGAATGCACATGGAATGACCTCACTGACTTAACGTACATTACTATTAGGACACAGTTGCAATGAGAAGCATTTAACATTTCCGAAAACATAAAAATTACATTAACAAAACAGTCAAAAAGTTTTAAAACCATGAAACGTAATCACTGTTGTATTTGGTATTTAAAAACATGGCAGTTAGTAGCTACTAGGTATCCCACCTCTGGTCTGTGTGCATGGAGTTTGTACAGTATGTTCTCCTCATGCTTGGTCGGTTTCCTCCGAGTTATTCGGTTTCCTCCCACAGTCCAAAGACACGCAGATTAAACAAATTTATTGTTCCCAAATTGCCTGTAGTGTGTGAATGAGCGTGTGAGTGTGTGTATGTCTGTGTGCCCTACAATGGATTGGCACCCTGTCCAGGGTGTACCCTGCCTTGTGCCGGGCGGAGTCTCCTCTGATAGGCTCCAGGACTCCCGCTACCCATGGATGAGAGCGAGTGAATGACCTACTACATAAACAAAAAGAGTAAACAGGAGAACCTTACTAGCTCTGAAAACAACACCCTGCCACTCTTAAACTAAAAGAGAAGGGTGCAATTTATATCCTGACTATTTAAATGTTTTTAATGATTTTATTAGGCTGCTGCTTGAATTCTAATTTTAATAAATCAGTCAGAAAGTTTAGCTACAATACGTTCCGGAATCAGAGACCGGATTCATTTCCACAGTGAACTGCAATGTTCTGCTCTGGATAATCAGTGACTGATGAGCTTACAGTTGTGTTTGCATAGGCTATTATGCTGCAGGTAGACCAGTGATTCCATTTGCACCAGAATTTAGGGTTTGTTTTGTATCGCTCATCATAAAGTCATGGAATAGTGACTGATCCAGGTTTTACAGACATTTTTCAGCGTCCTCATGATCTCTACATCTGCACACAAGTTTATAACACTTTATGTTATAAAGTTTGAATTAGCATTACACACACACTGATTCATGATGATTTGGACTGAATCAGGAGACACTGTGTCAATACTCAGAGAAATTTAGTCTAACAGTGACAAAAGATTTTATTAACAGTTATTGATGCATGAAAGGAATTTGTCTATTAGTCTTACCTGATATAGAGAACAATATCTATCTATCTATCTATCTATCTATCTAGATACATAATAGCCTTTGGTTTGATAATTATTGCAGTGATTAATATGTTTTAGCCACAACAATTCTTTTGACCCTATATGATACAATGAGCAATTTCTTATTTCTTTATCAATTATGTTGGTACCCTGTGTTTGTGGAAAAAGTTTTGCCCGCTTTTAGGGTGGTCAAATTACTAATCTATCAAGCGAAGAAAACATCTACAAAGATTGCTAAAATGACTGGAATTGCATTAAGAACTGTCCAACATATTATTAAAACTTGGAAGGATTCAACTGTTCAACCTCACAGAAGAAATGTGGGGGAAAAATAATGAAAATATCATGAGAAAATACTGGAGATCAAAGAAATGCTTAGTGAAGTTGCATCATCAGTTGGAAAAAGACAGTAGAGCACTTAATCAGTGGCACACTGGATTAGTGGTTAGAAAATCCTGTGGACAGCATCTAGGAAGGTCTGGCGTCCTATGGTCCATAAGGTCACAAAGAGTCAGACATGACTTAACGACTAAACAAAACAAAAAATCAGAATGTGAGAGAATTATCGCCCAAAGAATCACACATAATTGACACTAAATGGCTGTGTGAGCTTTGATTAGTGAGTGAAGTGATTATTATTATTTATGCACAGATTTAAAATGTAGATAATACAAAAATATATTTTAATTCAGTTAATCACAGTTTTATTCTTGGAAGCATATTTATTTGTTAACTGAAGGTGCAGAAAAACTGATTAAAAAAATTATACAGCAGGAACTTTCAAAGAAGGGACCTTGAACACGTGAACTACTGCAGTTAGCCACTAGAGGGCGGTAGAGACCTTTCAGCTTCAACAATTTTTCAAAGCCAGTAGATATTTTTTCAAAAGGTAATGTTTTTTTTTTTGTCAGGTAATGTAAGTGCCACCAAACTGAAGAGTCCCCAAATGACTGTGTAAGCCATTGTATTAAAATATACCAATTCACAAAAACATATAAGGGCTCAAAGGTTCTAAAGTATTAATTGCAAACAGCAATTCATATTAAATAAGACACAATCACAGCTCTTACACATTTCTTTGAAATTTGTCACAAACAACTGCTTTGTAACTGAAAAAATAAAATTGAAACACTTGCAATAAATAGTATGATACAGCACAGCATCATATATAAGTCCAACATAATATGGTCCAATAGTTATGAACATAAATTTCAGTAAAGAACTGAAATGTGCAGTAATACATTTTACAAGGATTGCACATAAAAACTTTTTAAACTAAAAAATAAATAAAATAAATACTGCAGAAAAGACATCACATCTGCATTGGCAAAGTATCAGGGTATGGTTCGGCAGTATCGAGGCTCGACAGTAACAGAGCATGATGCAGCAGTACCTCATTTATACTGTATAGATGCTGAACTGGCAAGTTTCTGACAAGCAGTGAAAAAGTTGAAGATTTGTGGAGGGTTATCCCTGAAGCCAAGGGAAGCCAGGGTTCCCGAGTATGTTTTTGACAGTACATGTCATTTTAGTTATTTAAAAAACACACATTTTAACATGTTTAACGATTTTGTTTCTGTGCTGTTGCTGATTGTCACCTTTTCTCAGTTTTTCACTGTGTTCTATAGCGCCCCCCTCCTCCCTTGTGGTGAAGGTGTGGTGAAACATGGTATTGCAATTTACCTTCATGTGCGAAGTGGAGCCAGACTAAAAGGGTAACCGATCAGATAACATCTTTTATTTATTTGGGAGACTCGTATCAAGGAAAGTCTGAGTGAAGCTGACTTTCCTTTTTAATAATAATAATAATAATAATAATAATAATAATTAACCAGTGTATTAACCAGTGAGGTGAGGATGCTGTCATACGACAAACAAACTGTGCAGCCAGACACTCTTCTACATCACCATTAGCAAATAGTATAAAGTGCAGATATGAAGGGTAGATATTTTCGGTTTTATACACACACACACACACACATACACACACTGTATATATAATTGTAACTTCTTATTTCTTAAACAACCCCATGTTGGCAGATGTACCCCATGCTCATGGAAGTTTTATTGTCTTTTAGAAGGGTCAAATTACTGTAACAAGCAAAGAAAAAAAAAACAAAGGAGATTGCTGAAATTATTGGAATTGGTTTAAGAACTGCCCAACACATTATTAAAACCTGGAAGGATAGTGCTGAACTGTTAACTTTGCAGAAAAATGTAGTCAGAAAAATAATGAACAAACATGATTCAAGACTTGGTAAAGTTGCATAAAAAAGTAAAAAAAAAAAATACAGAAGAAATCACAAATATGTTAAATAGTGAAATTAAGACATATCAAACAATGTGTTGAGAGCACACAGGATTGTGACTACACGGCTGTGAGGCATGTATCCCTGAATTATTAGTGAACCAAGTGGTTATTATTAATGGCTTAGTGGTTAGCACTTTCTCCTTGCACCGCCAGGGTCTGGGTTCGATTCCTGCCTTGGCGTCTGTGTGCGTGGAGTTAGCATGTTCTCCCCATGCTTGGTTGGTATCCTCTGGGTACTCCAGTTTATTTCCCCACAGTCCAAACACTTGCAGGTTAGGTTAATATGGCATTCCTAAATTGCCCGTAGTGTGTGAGTGTATGTGTGTATGCCCTGCGATGGATTGGCACCCAGTCCAGGGTGTACCCCAGCTCATGCCATACAGTAAGTCTCCTGGCATAGACTCAGGCCCCGCACGACCCTGTTTACAGGATAAAGCGGTATAAACGATGAGTGAGTGAGTGAGTGATAATTATTGATTTACTTAGATTTAAAATGTAGATAATCGGCCACTAGAGGGCCTCAGAGACCTTTCAGTTTCACTCATTTTTTAGGGCAGACTTGCACTTTTTATTCCCCCATGTTCAATTCTCAAAACATTTCCTATGCTGAAGCACATTTATATTTTCCCTCCCCACAATAATTACACATTTTTTTTTTTGCAAAAAATAATGTTTTGTCACTCTCTTAGTAAATGGCACCAAAATGAAGTGTCCCCAAATCCATGGTAAGCCAAAGTATTGAATTTAAAGAAGGGTTGGTTATTTATTTAGGTAAATGGGCAAAAATAATAATAATAATAATAATAATAATAATAATAAAATGTACAAGCACTCAAATATTCAGAGGTATTTATTGTGCTGCATACAATATAAGAGGACAAAAATCACCACCCTTACATATTTCTTTTAAAACATGCAACAAACACCTGTTTTGCAAGTAAAAAAAAACAACAAATGCAACAAACACTATTTAAATACTCTATTTATAGTGTATTTATAGCACATAATGAAACACAGTACTGCATCAAAAACTGCAAATTTTGGTCTACCAAGTGCAGTAAATGTGAAATGTGTCACGAACCCCTGTTATTTCTTTTCTTTTCTTTTTTTATAGAAACGTTGTCATGTTTCTCTACACGCGGTCACGTTTTTCCAGGCTGTCAAGTTTTTTCCCACGCCTCCGTACCGCCCCTCCCACACACCGGTTCCCCATTCACAAATAATTTCTCCCGGCATTTAAGGCGCGCGCTTGCCGGATTATTGCGTGCTCCACAGCCCAGTTTTCTCGCGGTTATTTTCTATGATTCAAATTATGTCTATAAATAGATTAGTTTGATTTTAAGAGCTAAAAAGAGTATGTGCAGTGCCAAAGGAGCTGAATACAGATGTCACATCTTCTTTGGCAAAGTAGAGTAGCAGTAGCGTAAGGCATGGTAGGCATAGATACATTTCTAACAAGCAGCGAACCAGAGGGAATTTAACATTTCTTTAAAGCTTTAAGATGATTTCAGAAATGCTGCCAAGCAACTGAGAAAAACTGTAATGGCACAGGGTTTATAGATGTGATTTCAGTCACACATTTGAATACAGTATCTCATATAAATGTATAATCATGTAGGAGAAAACACAAGATTTATTATAGTTACCGACACAATAAATGAAACTGCATTCGAACCCAAATTTGCACACAATTCAAAAACTCACAACTGACATGCTTTTTGTATGACAATAATTGGATAAGCCAAACATGAACAACTTGTTTCGCTCCTTAAATATGACACCAATATCTCATCCTTCAGTCGTTTGCTATACAGAACTCCACTGGTTTTCTGAAACATACAGAACACACACACACACCAGCAATATAACAATTAATGACATGTAAAATGACTGGAACTGGGTGAAGAACCCTTTAACGCATTATTAAACCCTGGAAGGATACTGTAGAGCTGAACCATTAACTTTGTGGAAAAAATGTGGTCAGAAAAAAAATCACGAATAGAGATCACTTAAACATTTGGTGAAGCTACATTTCCATACACACACAGTTTGATGAGAACTCAGCGGACTGGGACTAAACAGCCGTGAGTTCATAAGAAAACCACTTGTTTTGTGAGACTAATCTGAATAAAGGCTCCAGTTTTCTAGGAAGCATAAAGACTGAACTTTTGAAAAGGTCTGATGAGTCCAGATTGAGCCTCTTCCAGAGCGATGGGTATAACAGGGTTATACCTAATACTATTTACATATTCATATCAGCAATGTATAATAGTATTTCTGTACTCACATGGGTTCTTTACTGCAAGAATCTGTCATAGTTGAAATTAAACCAACAAAAACGAGAAATTATAATTAGAAGCAATATTTGTAATTGTAACACAACCAGAATTTACTTCATCTGAAATGATTAAAATGACTTTATATATACAGTCTCCATCTACAGTAAATGTCCTGGTTTTTATGCCAAAAGGATACAATAAGAGAACCCAATCTGGGGGCGTAAAATTATTACCATGGGATCAGGGTCACATAATATGTGTCTGACTTTAACAATGATATAATTTCCTCCTTTTGTATTATCTCTTGACTTGTGTTTTGAACAGTATGTAACTACATTACTATTATGACACAACTGCTAATCAAAAAGCATTTAACACTTCAGTAAACAATATCAAACAGCATAAGATGCTATCAAGAAAACTGAAATGTTAACAAAATACACAATCTAAACAAAGAGCAACTCAGATAAAAATTACATAGTAATAATGAAATAGTCGTCACACTATTAAAATTTTATATGAAATTGAATTGAACTTACCTTAAAAATAATGGTTGCATTTTCTTGCCCACAAACAGTAGCACAATACAACTAAAGCTCTTACTGTTAATATAGTGTGTTTTATCAAGTTACAAGTGTAAGTTTATGATCATGGTCAATTGATAAAAACGTTGCAGTTATTAGCTACTAGGAAAATAAAAGATCAAACAGGAAAATCTCACTAGTTCCAAAAACAAAACAAAAAAACAGCCTGGATCTCCTGAACAAATAGTACATTGTATTTTTTAAGAAAAGAACAAATGTATGTCACCCTGACTATTTAATTTTTTTAGTGGTTTTATTAGGTTGCTGCCTGAATTCTATTCAATACATCAGTGTGAAGGGTCAGTATAATATTTATTATGACAACCAGTTTTGCTACAATAACTACAGCACTGCAGATGGTGGATGAGGATAACTGGAGCTTCATCACCAACACTGATGTGAACAGGAACCTGCAGATCTCCTGCACTGCACCAGTACCAGCCAGCATCACTCTTCTTCAGTCCTCTTATCTCCACACTGAAGGATCTCCCATTATCACTGATGTTCACTGCTGAATTCTGGGATGTGTCAGTCTTCCCCACTGTGTTGCAGCTTCTGTCTTTGAATCTGCACCACTGCTTCTGTTCATTCCTATACGCAGTGCTGTAGGGACACTGGACTGTGACACTTCCACCTTCTGCACCGCTCATTTTGCTCTCCACTACAGACAGATCAGGATCTGGATAAATAGACAGCAAATGAGTTGTGTAAGGGAATCTGTCACAAAAACATTTTCTGGCCTATTTTAGTTTCTTACATTGACTAACTGTCAGGTATAAATAATCGCGGTCATCAGGCTCTCCATTACCACCAATTTCTGCTGCACACCAATACATTTCCGAATCAGACACAAGGTTCATTTCCACAGCTCTGGGTGATCAGTGATTGATGTACTTCCAGTTTTGTTTGCATAGGCTACTATGCTGCAGGAAGACCAGTAATAACCTTTGCACCAGAATTTAGAGTTTGTTTTGTATTGTTCCTCATAAAGACATGGAATAGTGACAGATCCTCCATGTTTTACAGCAACATTTTTCAGCGTCCACATGCTCTCCACATCTGCATACAAGCAACATTAGAACGTTTGCATTAGCATTACACACACACTGACTCACAATGATTTGGACTGAACAAGGAGTCACTGTGTCAATACTGAGAGAAATTTAGTCAGTAATGAAAGATTTTAACATTCACTTCTCCATGATTTATTAAGGAATTAATCTATGATATAATCGGCTTATTTAAACCCTGAGGAAATAAAACAAACACACTTTATATAGGAATAATAGTTTTAGTCTTACCTGATATAAAGAGAAATAACCCAAAGAGAGTTACAGATGCAGCTAGTAAGTAAAAACACATCTTTGTCTAAAAGACTCATATGAACTTACTTTTTATACTTCTGGGTAAAAACTCATGTTTGTGTAAAAGACTCATATGATTATTATCATATGAGTCATACCTCCGACTGGAGTTACTTTGTATTAGCTTATTTCCCTTTTTTATTTCTCCCTCTCTCTCTTGCTGTTACATGCTTTAAATTTAAACATCCATAAATAAAAACACCAGCAGGATGTAAAAGCGGAGACACACATAGTCCTCAAGTTGTATAATAAACAAATAAGGAAATAACTGTATAATTTGAGATATGTTTTTGATGTGACCTCATCTTGCACATTTTGCCTTTTGAGATTTGTCAGAAAGCTGCTTTACAGATGTCAAGAATTAGGTTTAGTTCTCTAATGAGCTAGCACAAGAAAAGAGTAAAAAGAAAAACTGCCTGAGAAGAA
Source organism: Platyallabes tihoni (assembly GCA_030068045.1). Taxonomy (NCBI): domain Eukaryota; kingdom Metazoa; phylum Chordata; class Actinopteri; order Siluriformes; family Clariidae; genus Platyallabes; species Platyallabes tihoni. Next base: position 18,288,947 of record JAQQZS010000018.1, on the reverse strand, counting down.
CCAGACTCAAACTTTAAGAGAAATCAGATTAAAAAAAAAAAAAACTTACTTTCTTGTGAGTGACACCAGATAGTGATTTATAAACAAACAAAAGATTATAAACTTTGAAACTTTTGACGAGAATAAATCATTCAACACTGCTGTATAATTCTGGTCACTTTGAAAATCTGACCTTGTTTGAAAATCAGTTCTCCAAAATCTGAAAAACCCACAGAGTTAAAAATATCTGGAGCTCACACTGGTCACATCACTGGATCACAGCAACCAGCATGTACAGGTTAAATGATTATAGGATGTATATGTTATGGTTATAGAATATATAAATGTACTGTATATGTAAATGGTTATAAGTTGTTTAGGTTAAATGGTTAGACAACCACAGAACTGGTAAAGTAGCTTTTAAAGGAAAGCAGCCTCGCACTCCTGTAATAGAGTGAGGCCATGGAACTGTGGAGCTTTATTTCTAATTCCCTACTTCCATTAAGAAAATGCCTGTTACTATTAACAAGGTCATGTTTCTATCACATTCACATCACATTCTTCAACTCAAAAACTTTGTTTATGCAACAAAATAAATTGGGAGAATTAAAATATTTGTTTATTTATTAATGTGTTATTATTATTTAAGACATGGTCAACCTGTAGTCATTTTTTCATTAAATTGTATTAAATTAAATTAAATTGTATATTATTCATAGACAAATAAAACATTAATTGATTTGCAGTATACTTTTATTTAAGTATAAACTCTTAGTTTGTATATACTGGACTGAGATGGAAAGTAATGAATTACATTTACTCGCGTTACTGTAATTGAGTAGCTTTTTTGTGTATTTCTACTTTTTAAAGTAG
>JAQQZS010000018.1:18244683-18262380 GCA_030068045.1 Platyallabes tihoni | reverse complement strand
AGTGACAACGTAAGCCTTTTATAACAATTGCACGTGTATTTTATCTATTTTGAACTTGGTGTTGTTTGATCTTATTGAGTTTAGAAATTGATATTTCAATAAACAGTAAACCTGGCCGATTTTGTTATTATTTTGTTGACAAGTGGGGCTTGAAAATTCCCTCACCCCCTTAAGTGGGGAATGACAGAAAAAGTTTGAGAACCACTGGTGTAAGCCATGGTATTGAATTTAAAGAGGGTACGTATGTATGTATTTATTAATTAATTTAAATAAACAAAACATACCAATTAAAAAATATATATACTTTCATATTCACATGCTTTGCAACTAAAAAAATTCAAATTGATACAATCACAATGAAACGTGAAATAAAGCACTTTGTCATATATAGAACATTGTGGTCCAATAGTTATAAACATAACTTACATCAGAGAACTGAAATGCGCAGTAACACATTTTTACAAGGATTGCATGGAACACTGTATAAACTAAAAAACAATACTGTAGAAAAATCTCGCACCTCTGGAAATGAGACGTATTAGATATTCATTCGTAAAAAATTTTGAAAGCCATTTATCATTTTTCTTCCACTTCACAACTATGTGCCACTTTGCGCTGGTTTTTCAAATAAAATCCCAATAAAATACATTTAAGTGTGTGGTTATAACATGACAAAATGTGGAAAAGTTCAAGGGGTATGAATACTTTTGCAAGGCACTGTCGATAGATAGAAATGTGAGATATCATATTCAAACCCTGTAAGGAACTGCAGCTAACGTGTTATTTGTATGATTTTGCATGATAATAATTGAATAAGCCAAATGTAAACATTTTATTATTTTGTTCAATTTGCTACCAATATTACATCCTTCAGGTGTGTGCAATGCAGAACTCCGTGAGCTTTCTGAAACATAAAACACACCAGATATATACATCACAGTGTATATAACATTATGTACTGAGTAGTGACTCTTGTATTCACCTCTGGATTGCAGTCTGTTGCAAGATAGCAATTTACAATTTTATGCAATTAACAGTGCAGCAGTATTAAGAACACCTAATTATGCAATAAAGTCACTTAACTTTTAACTGTCTTTGCTGCCACTGAATGCTTACTACTTCTTTTATGAAGTGACAAAATTATTTTATGTCATAATTTCCCCCTTTTTTTTTCTTGAAACCTTCTCTGTAACATTAGTTTATACTTGTACACACACACACACACACACACACACACACGCAAACACGCACACAGAATATTCAGTATATTAGATACTGTATGCACAGTATATATGATTGTATTAAGATAAAAAGCATAAAATTTATGCTTTCCAAATGTTAGAAAATGCTAGTGTATACTAATCACCTAATCCAATTTATTCCTATTAGCAATGTACAATATAATAATATTTTTGTACTCACATGGTTCCTTTATTGCAGGAGTCTGCAAAACCTACAAAAACGGGACAAATTATGATTAGAAGTGATCCTCGCAATGGTAACACAATCAGAAGATACACACAGCATATATGCAGACCAATCTTACACACAGTAAGAGCAACATTTGCACAAATGTCTTCCCTTGACGTACTTCCTCCATGCATATGTGTATATATGAATAGTATGTTGATGTATTTGCTGCTTACTTCATAAGTATTGCATCTGTAATTTGTAGTGTACAATATGTATAAGTACATTTTTTAGACTGTGCTTTTGTCCAAGCTGCTGCTGAACTGCAATTTCACTCAGGATTAATAAATGAGTAAAAATGACTTTACTGAATATCCACCATGTCCATCTACTGTCCTATTTTTTATACCAAAATCTCAAGAATATTGATAAAACCATGAAAGAGTGAGTGAGTAAGTGAGTGAGTGTGTGTGCGCGTTAGTAGATGCAAGCATTGGCTGGAGTGTGTAGTAGCATGCGAGTTTATATGTAAAATAATGTCAAAAGTTTATCTGGCCGTTCAAGCAGGGACGTATGATTTATGAAACACACGCACACAGAGTGATTAAATAAAAAAAGGAGCTATGGGTAGTTTCAGTTCGCTTCCGTAAAGATTTTCTCCTTAAAATTTAATACAGCATTTCATTGCCCACCAACGGCAGAACAATACAACAGAAGATTGTTTTACCCTTATTGTAAATCATACAGTGTAAATGTTGACTGCTTTGTATAATATACATGAATCTCATGAAGATAGCTTATTTAAATAATACGGATAAGCAACATGATGGCTTAGTGCTTAGCACAGTCACCTCGGACCTCCTGGGTCAGAGTTCGATTCCTATCTCAGGTCTGTGTTCATGCACAGTTCTTCCCGTTCTCAGTGGGTTTCCTCCGGGTTCTCCGGTTTCCTCCCACAGTCCAAAGACATGTAGATTAGGCTAATTGGTGTTCCCAAATTGCCTGTAGTGTGTTAATGTGCGTGTGAATGTTGACTGGAGATCTTACCACAACTAAAAATGGAAATAAATACGATGGTAATCACCTTTGGCCTTCATGGCCCCTTGTTGGGCTACAGTAGTTCCTAGATGAATGGATGGAAGTAAAATGAATAAACCTGTGATAGAAATTATATAATATATATGCACGTAAAGTTTACTTGTGTCTACATATTATCTGAAACAGATGAGGGATACCTTTATTACCTGTATATACCCATATTACGTACCTGATGGTTAGTGTAAAATATGTACCCTCTACTTTGACAGTGCAATACAAAGCTCATGCCTTATTTAGATGCTGCTACAACTTAACTCTTTTGTTCCCTCATGTTACTAAGTCTAGGTGGAAAAACTAAATTTACTTTTATCTAGACTACCATCAAACTAAACTACAGCAGATTCATGCCTGGAGTGATGATTGCAATAATTTATGGGCTGCACATGTACAGTAAATTTATAATCATGGTCGAGAATTGAAAAGATTGCAGTTAAGAAAAAACAAATGAATGTCAAAAGTACAATTTATATCGTGACTATTAAATTTTTTTAGTGATTTTATTAATCTGCTGCCTGTATTCTACTCCTAATCAAAATGCTATGGTTCAGTATAATCTTTAACATGACAAACAGTTTTTCTACAATAATTACAGCACTGCAGACGGTGCATGATGATGATTACCTGGAGCTTCATCACCAACACTGATGTGAACCTGCAGATCTCCTGCACTGCACCAGTACCAGCCAGTATCACACTTTTTCAGTCCTTTTATGTCCACACTGAAGGATCTCCCATAATCACTGATGTTCACTGCTGAATTCTGGGATGCGTCAGTCTTCCCCACTGTGTTGCAGCTTCTGTCTTTGAACCTGCACCACTTCTTCTCTGTATTCCTATACGCAGCACTGTAGAGACACTGGACTGTGACACCTCCACCTTCTTCACCTTTCACTCTGCCCTTCACTACAGCCAGATCAGGATCTGAATAAACAGATAGCAAATGAGTTGTGTAAGGAAATCTGTCACAAATCCTATATTTCTGCCTTGTTTGAGTTTCTCACCTTCACTAACTGTGAGGTACAAATAATCACGGTCATCTGATTTACTACCAATTTCTACTGCACACCAGTATCAGAATCCAGAATCAGACACGGGGTTCATTTCCACAGTGAACATATTCTGCTCTGGATAATCAGTTACAGATGTACTTCCATGTGTGTTTGCAAAAGCTACTATGCTGCAGGAAGACCAGTGATATCCTTTACACCAGAATTTAGGGTTTGTTTCGTATTGCTCATCATAAAGACATGGAATAGTGACCGATCCTCCATGTTTTACAGATACATTTTTCAGCGTCCTCATGCTCTCTACATCTGCACACAAGCACCAATAGAAAACAGCATTAACATCACACACACACTGATTCACAATGATTTGACTGAATCAGGAATCACTGTGTCAATACTGAACAATAACAATAATTAAAGACTTTAACAGCCTGCTACACGAAAATAATTAGTCTATATGAGCTTATTTAAACATTGAGAGAATTAAGCATAAATACATTAGAAATGATACAAGTTTAGTCTTACCTGATATACAAAGAAATAACACAAAGAGAGTTACAAAACCAACCAGTGAGTAAAAACTCTTGGTTTTCTAAGAGACTCAGATGGCAAATTTGCTTTGTTCTAGATTAGTTCCTTTTCTCTCTCCCTCTCTCCCTCTCTATCTCTCACACATGGTTACAAATGTACAAACTCAGATATCATTATAGAAAACCACAATCAGCATGTCTGTCACAGTGCTGACATGTATGTGCAATTTTAATGGTCCTCAAGTAGTGTCATAAACAAATAAAGAGTGTCAGTGTGCATGTTTTTCTTTTTGAGATCTGTCAGAAAGTCCATTTCTTTTGATGGCTGCTTTCTTTGAGGCTGATAAAAAGCACAAATGGCAAAATATTGTGTCAAAATTGTTATGTTATAAAAATGTTTGTCATATTGACATATTGTTATAAAAATGTCTAAATTGCTATATCAGTGTGATTTTTTTTTATTTAGAAAAGCTAGAACTCCACCGCCCACAGTTTTTCACAATGAATAAATTAGCAGTAACTTACAGTAAGTATGCTATCTAGCATAAATAATATGTTGGTTGAGTTTTTCTTTTTTTTTTTTTTAATCAAAATCTATAACAAACTGAGGTTTTGATTTTGAAGTAAGTCAAATGGCAAGTAGTAGCACCAAATTAGGTCAAGGACAAAAGTATTGAGTCACTTGTAAACAAAACATGTACGCAAGTTTAGAGCTTCTAAAATAAGGTCATATAGCAGTTTTTAATGTGTCATAGAATAATAATTTGCAAAAATTAGTGAAATTCTGTAAATTGCATTTAACACATTCTGCTCTCAATATTTTCTTAACTCAATAAAGCATCGTAATGTTCTTGGATTATCCAGGTAATTTTCAACCTTCTTTTTTGTGGTTATTTTTAATTTTACCCTAGCTCTAAAATATGTTCTATACTGTATATGTTTTTTTTTTTTACCATATATGCATCGTTGTATAATCTGTGAACTAGTTTACATTTACATTTACATTTAGGCATTTGGCATTAGTTGCTCTAACATTATAACTTCTCTTTGTGTTTAATAAGGTACTCTGTCTATCTGTCTATTTTTAAAACCCTGACCTATACCCTATAGAGTGCCTGAGATAAAATTAATAGATTGCTGGTGTTTTATTAGAGGAAGTGAAACTTTTGCTTGTTGTACTTTGCTATAAACTTCCCCCATTAGTGTTCCTCAAACTGGCTGCTGCAGCGACTGTCCTTGAGGTTATAACAGTCATTTATGATAAAACATATGTATTTATTTATTTTTATATACATTTTAAATATGATGTATTAGTGACCTGCACTCACACTTCTATTTAGAAGAGGCTGTTAATTAGCTGATTAGTTGAATCATGTATGCTGGGAGCTAAGAAAATACCAAAATATGCAGGGCATAGGACCTATGCAGTTCAAGAACCACTGGGTTAAAGCAACAGTTGTGGTGTTTTAAATTTTATGTTAATTAATAATTAATAACCCTGTCCAGGGTGTACCCTGCCTCGTGCTCGAGGCCTCCTGGGATGGGCTCCAGATCCCCCGCGACCCTGATCAAGGATGGAGCGGTATAGAAAATGAATGAATGAATAATAATTAATATTTGGTCTATTTCTGTATTGTGTTTACTATTTTTTATTCCTACTCATTTGTTTCTCTCTCGCTCTCTCTCTCTCTCTCCCTCTCTTTCTTTCTGTTGTAGTCTGCTCCTTTTGGATGTAATTGGAGGCAACTTGTTATTTATTAAGGGCTAAAGGCCCCTACTTGTCAAAAAGGTGCAGATGGGTTGGACCCAAAAGCAGGACACAACAGAGCCAGAGGGCGATTTCGAAACTTTAATAAAAGTCTGCATGAAATACAAGTGATAGAAGAGATGTGAGAACTACGGGAATGGAATAACATGTTTAGTGTTTGCTGATGGACCTCACACACAGGGAACTTGATGTCAGGTTTGGGCAGTAGAGTTAAAGGTTAGACGTACAGGTTCAGAGAAATATAACAATAGTTTTTAAGCATGAAGGTACTCAAATTGTGACTAGGCATCAGGGGGAAATAAGTGAAGGTTGCCTTAGACTCACACTAAGTTGAAGACAGTTTCTTCAATGCAAAGGCTAATACATAGTGAGGGCAACCACATTTGATAGTGCTAGGAAAACTGAGGTCTGGGATATCAGACATGATCATATTCATCAGATATGGTTAGGGTGAGTAGTATGAGTAATATGTAGTGTGATGGCTGGTAAAGGCCAGTGCCTGTTTATTGGACAGTTCTGCACTCTAACAAGAAAAAGTAAACACAGTGGCCATTCAGCACCTTGGACAGCTCCACTGTGTGCAGGAGAGGGGCAGGGTGCCCTAACTCACCAGCCCTGGACACGGATAAACACCTACCATCTCACTCTTGTCCAGTCCATTGAGTAGGTTCTTTTAGTATACATTCTTAAATCCATCTCCTATGTTCCCAGACTTCAAGTATTCTGGGAAAACTTTGCCATGGTGAAAGCAGCCTATAAAAATATCCCTAACCCAAAGTCAGAGATAATGGCTTACTTGGGCGAAGTTACGACAGGTCAGGGCTTCAAAGGCAAGGGAGGAAGCACAGAAGAACTCAGGAAACTCTGTTTTACTTTTTCAGGGAAACAATGCTCCACAGCTCCCTTTTATGGTGGAGCCTTAACAAAATGGCTGACACATTCCCAAATAAGATGGCCACCGACCCGAAAATGCAAATCCTTATATTATTATTATTATTATTGCACTTTTTTACTTGGTACCAGAGCACCCGAGGCCGTAGGTCATTGATCAATTTTGTGATCTTATTCTTTGATTTGAGGCTGTATGTTTTGAACACTCTGGTAAAGAGTACTCTAGAAATGGAAGTGAGGGTTTGGCCGATTGTCGATCTTCAGATAAAAAAACTAAACGATGTGGATTCCGTCCTGGTCGTAGAACCAGTAGCTTTTTATTCTTGCAGAAATCCTGGAGGGGGCTGGAGAATGTGTTTTGTGGACTTGGAGAAGGCCAGGTCCCATGGAATTTTCTGTGCGAGGTACTGCGGGAGTATGGGTTGAGAGGGTCACTTCTCAGGGCCATCCAATCCCTTTGGCAATGCCCAAAGTGAGAGCTGTGTTCATGTTCCAGTTTGGTGGCTGAAGATTGCATCGCTGCTTTTTGCGTCATCAGTCTGTGACCTGCAGCGGCCGTTGGATTGACTTGTTGCTAACTACCACCTGTTCTCTATTTCTTACTTAGGATTTAACAGTGCATGGAACAGTGCCCCTGTAACACTATATACGTGTTATATAGTGAATGTTTGGTGAAACAAGGTATTGCACTTTTACTGTAATATCGGAAGGAAGTCAGAGCAAAAAAAAATCTTTAAAAAAAAATCGAAAGAGTAACCACTCAGATAAGGCTATCATAGCATGAATTTTCACAATACCTCCGTCATGTCAGTCAAAACTTGCAAAAGATCAGGGATTCACTTCAAATATAGACACAAATTTCTTAGTATACAGTGTGAGGATCAAATACAGTGCAGAATATCCTTTCATAATATTATTAATTCATCCATCCATTCATTCATTGTCAGTAGTCAAAGCATCCTCCTTCTGGTAGGTTTTTGAAATGTGAAATAAACATACAGTATCCAACCCTGAGGTTAAAACCTGGCATTAAGGCATTAGCATTAGCAATCCCTGCATATGGACGTTCTTTTGTGTTTGATTAATGACTCATTATATCTAATATATATATATTTAACTTGTCCAGCGTTACTATATATATATATATATATATATATATATATATATATAATCTGTGTGTATGTGTGTGAGAGTGATTGAGTAGATAAATGTCTGGAGTCCGGGTTATTGTTCGTGTGTATGAGGAGAGATGGCTTGGCCTCACCGGGGTTAATGCAATTCGGGAGGCCGATGACGGAGGGTGAAAAGTCTGAGGAATATGTCCAGTCAAAGATAATCCTTTTAATTGAAAAATCTTCACACAAATGTCATCCTTGGCAGTCTCTCCTTTCTCTCGTCCACAGTAAATAACAACACCAGCGCTGGTCCACCATAACTCCCCTCCCCCCCTCGCTCTTTCTTGGCTGTCCTTTTGAAGACTGGTCAGGTGAACTTTTGCGTCACCTCCGACCTTATGTGACCGGGTAGTATAGGTTTGAGAGTGGGGAGAGAGGCACCAAAACACAGTTCTTGGGACACATAACCGACCGGGATGAAAATCTAAACATCAAATCATAAAAATCTACACCTAATAATAAAAAGCCAAACATATGTTAACAAATACACAATTAATTGCAATTAATGAAACTGTGTACTAGAAATTTACACATCTACACATCAAATAATAAACACAGAGTTTGAATAATTAAATATCATTAAATGAGAAAAGACAAATGAACATTCACTATATTCATTAAATTCAGCATCACATTTTTATTTGTATTTAAAGATCTGTTTGTAGATTTCGTCTAAAGATGTCGCAATTTCATAATTTGACACAGGTCGTTATTATTCATTGCTGCCACATTCATTATTGCATGTGTATCTTGACCTGTAAATGACAAATAAAAACAAGGTTGATGGTGTATATACAGGCAAAAAGAAAAAATGATAAAAATAAAAAAAATTACTGTAGAATTTTACAAAGAATGTTATTCAAATGCACTGGATCTGTCAATATATTGTCAGAAGTTATATGGAAGCTATATGCTTAATCATAAAAGAGTCATTTTTAATTTTAAGTGGCCCACATGACCCATCAAACCCTCGTGTAAGTAAACAGTCACCTACTCCATACATACAAAAATAAATTAATTTTACAGTAGAATTTGTATAGAACAGTCAATGCAAATCTCTAGCTAGACAGAATTAAAGTATCTACAGTACATTATTACATGTACTGTTGGTTATAAGATTCAATATTTAAGATAAATCCCAGAGGGATATTGCTACAGTTGCTTACTGTTGTTTTAAAAGAGTAGCAAATTAGTCAAGAGATGGCGGGATAAATAGAAGAAAAATTAGAAAAAACTAACCAAAATTACTTAAAAACAGTAAATACCATATTGCATTAAAGTCACAGCACATGAGTCATAACTGAATTCACATATATTGCACAAATAATAGAGTATTTACAGTATAATACGTTATTATAATATGTATTTTATGTTTTTTTTTAAATCAAAAAATCAATATTGCACTTGAAGAGTGGTAAGGCTGCCCTGCGATGGATTGGCACCCTGTCCAGGGTGTACCCTGCCTTGTGCCCGAAGCTTCCTGGGATAGACTCCAGGTCCCCGCGACCCTGAATACAGGATAAAGCGGTATAGAAGATGAAGGATGAAGAAGGAGTGGTAAGGCCCAATATGACTCCATGTGCTTTGATGAAGTGTTTTGAAGTGAGACTTCATCATCTACACAACACACTGGATCCACTACAGTTTGCATACCATCCGAACCGTTCAACAGAAGAGCTACCATTTGACCTGCAAGTGTGAATTACTGTGAGCTAATTACTGTGAACAAAATACTTTTGAAATTTGATAATACAAGATATTGTTAATGGTTGATACAATTATTTAACATTTTAGAGTTTTTACAGCTTGTTCTGATGCACGCTAGCTGATTGAGGAAAAAAACTAGCAGCATTATCAAAGACGACAGACAATTTGAACCGCTGTCATAAGATAAAAGATTGAGGTCAGTAAGAACTCATAAAAAACTGTCTAAAGAGCAGCTTCTTTTATAATGCTGTTGCCTTCATCATACTTGTCTACACAGATAACTGTCAAATGCAGACTTGTAAAGTCGACTGGAAACCACACATCCTCCATCATTCACCAAGTTGTCAATCAACCTCTATAAATTTGTAATTCAAAAAATAAATGGTCAATAAATAGCACATCACTCATTTCTGCTCTTTATTTACTTGCCATACAAAAGTGTATTGTACCCAGTGTAGTGACAAAGATATATCGTAAATTTAATAAACTGACCCTAGGACAGTTTTCTTGCCAGTTTTCTGGCAATTTGGAAACAGTCATACATCAGTTAAGTAATGTCCTTTGTAATCTACATTGCTAGTTTTATTGATTCACTATTTACCTGTTATCATATAGTTTACCCGTGTGGTGCTTTCTGTAATTTCAGTTATATGCAATTTGTCTTGCCTTTTCTTTTAAATAATATGCAAAACTAAAATGCTACTGTATGATAAAAAAGTTGTTTTTCTTCAGACATTTTATCAGGAAACAGAAAGAAGTACAGTATAGGAAAATCACAATCTTTATTATAATTAACAAGATAATTGAATACAAATTTTAATGTGAGCACTATATGGTATGTTAATATATCTTCAGGGGAAAATGTGGCATTTCTTTTTAAAAGCATTCTATAAACACAGTCTAATTTCTGCATAAAAATACTCTGTTCTAACTGATATATATATATATATGCAATAACACATGGCTTCGTGAATCCTCAGTGCTACTCGAATCACAGCATTCAGTTGTATGCAATACAAAACTGTACTGGTTTTCTGAAACATTAAAACAAATCAGAAATCAATCACAGTCTATATTACAGCATGTGCTGAGGTGACACATTTCACATTAAAGAGTGCATATGTCAGATGCCCTTATCCAGTGCAATGTACATATGTGCTTTGAAGCCTCTGTTACTAAACACATCTTTTTACTGGTTCATTAGGTTGCTGTATAAGAGTAAATTCAGTCTAAAATATTGTTAAAGAAGCCCAATTACTTATTAGAAACAAATGTAATTGTTTTGACACTGTTTCACTGTTCTAAAACAGAGAGAGAAGATCAGAGAGACTGTGGTGCCGGGCTGGGTGTAATTCTTTAAGAGCAATGCAGCAGGTAAATGACCAGACATTATTGAACTGTCGATGATAGGTGAAGAGGACCTGTTGGATGGTCCCGGGCATTGTGGATGTAATGGGTAGGTGGTAGGATTGGAGGACAGGATAGCTTACAGAATCTCTTCGCATGCTAAATTAAAAAATTGTGCCAATGAAAAAAGGGGAATAGTTCTCGTCATAAAAGGTGGCAAGCTCTTCAGCAGTCAGGGAGAACAAAGCAGGAGGAGTCTGCAATTTAAGTGATGAAGAAAAGAAAAGGCAGAAGATTCCAGCTTTGTTGTGTAGAAGGCAATCTCAGCAGAATTATTTCCAGATGAGAATTTAAAACCGAGAGAAGACCTGTGTCAAGTTGTGACTTTAATTTTATAGTTCTTGATTCTGTTCCACTGCTACACAGCAAATCTGATTGCCAAGGAGCAAAGACTATATAAGAACCAGACAAACCCTTTGTGACATTACCTATAGATTTTTTGATGAGCGTTTTTAAAAAATGAACTGTGGGAGCACTGGTTGTTGCCATCTTGGCACAAGCTGACTCCACCTAAACCTTGGTTAATCCATATAGTGGCAAATAGACAGAATGAATGGAGACTGTCTGTTGGTTGGAACATTCCTACTTTCCTTGTTTACCACAAACGTAGCTAAAATTTTAAGGTGGCTAAAGTTGACGTATATGCTAACTTTACTATTTTGCATTTGATTGAACTCTGTCATCCTTACCCACTTTAAACACTAAACATATGTTTATCTTTGAAAACTTGAATTCTGAAAGAAGACAAAAAAATTACTCATTTGTAAAACTGCACAAAACATTATCATAGCCTAAAGTGTTAAGCATGTTTCTAAAGAAAGAATAAGTGTGTGCTTGCACTCACGTAGTTTCCTCACTGCTAGACACTGCAGTCACAGGTGGTGCTGTAGGTGAGAAATAAGTCAAATTAGAAACGAAGGAAAAAGGACAGTTGCACAAATTTTATCTCAAACATGGACATATGATGCTACCTGAATTGTTCTTCAAGACAGATCTGTTTAAGACATAAGAGAAAAAGACAGAACGTAAAATTTAACTACTTAAAAGCTAATTACTGTGAACAAAATACTTTTGAAATTTGATAATACAAGATATTGTTAATGGTTGATACAATTATTTAACATTTTTGAGTTTTTTCAGCTTGTTCTGAAGCACGCTAGCTGACTGAGAGAAAAAACTAGCAGCATTATCAAAGACGACAGACAATTTGAACCAGTCATAAGATAAAAGATTGAGTTCGGTAAGATCTCATAAAAAATGGCTAAAGAACAGCTTCTTTTATAATGCTGTAGCTTCCATCATTCAACTATCCTACACACTATGTTGTCAATCAACCTCTATAAATATGTAATTCAAAAATTTTCAACAAATAGCCCATCACTAATTTCTGCTCTTTATTAACTTAATTTATATTTAGTCATGCCACACAAATGTACTGTATATTGGACCCAGTATGGTGACAAGGATATTCTTATCTTAAATTTGATAAACTGACACCAGGACAGTTTTCTTGCCATAAGAATATCTGGCAATTTGGAACCAGTCATACATGGGTTAAGTAATTTAATTTGTAATCTATACTCTCAGTTTCAATGATTCACTGTTGACCGATGTGGTGCTTTCTTTAATTTCAGTTACATGCAATTTGTCTTGCCTTTTCTTTTAAATATATGCAAAACTAAAATGCAATGATAAAAAAAAGTTGCTTTTCTTTATCCATTTTGTCAGGAAACAGAAAATAGTATAGACAAATCACAAGAAGACATTAAAATGTACAACTTTGTAAGACTGCACAGAACGTCATCACAGCTTAAAGTGTTAAGCATATTTCTAAAAAAAGACTAAGTGTGTGTTTGCACTCACGTGGTTTCCTCACTGCTAGACACTGCAGTCACAGGTGAGAAATAATTAAAATTAGAAACCAGGGAAAAGGACAGTTGCACAATATTTTCTCTCAAACATGGACATATGATGCTACCTGAATTATTCTTCCAGACAGATCTGCTTAAGACATAAGAGAAAAAGACAGAACGTAAAATTTAACCACTTAAATAGTTTTTCTTCATTCAAACACTTTACACAAGATAATGCTAAATTCAGTCCATTTCCATTTGATATAGAAAATTTTCAATTTCCAATTCATAGTAACGTTCAGAAGAACAGACTGATGAGTAGGATGACCTTATCAACACTGTGCACTTAATTTTATGTTGTTTGATATTGCTTTATACCTTATCTTATGTCATGGCTACATTGTAGGGTTGGTGGCTAAAACGGATACCGGTGTTAATATATTTCAAAATATAATACAATAAGAGAATAACACTAAAATTAAGAATTATGAGCAAAACACCATACTATTACATTCTCCTAGAATGATCCTAGACCTCGCAAACCCTTGTTTAAAAGTCCTGCATAGAGAAGGCATAAAGTATACTTTTTTATGCTGAATAGGTCACTAAAAGTTCTCTTGTGCACAGTGTCGCTTAATTTAAGGTAATTAATGGGCAAGGATCAGCTCCTTTATTTATGCTTAATTTGCTATTTTAAGTTTACGAATTTATACATAACAATATTTAATCCATTAACGTCACAGACACAAAATGAGCACTTTACGCACATTTACCAGCCACTTCATTAAGAACACCTTCTCATTGATACTTTGTGTATCACGTGTAATTGTATAAATGTGTTCAGGTGTTCACTTGTCCCTAAGAAAGTGGTCAAGGCATTTAAGTTTGTATGACATAAAGTAGAACTAGCAAGCTAATAACTCATGTGAGAAGATTCAATAGCAGAGTATTTGTTTTGCACATTAAGTACACATGTATTTGAACAAGCTAGTAATGATAGAAAATTTGTAAAACTGCAGAGGACAACAGAATCCAATGGAGCTTCTTACTTACATGTAAGTACTGACATGGTAAGTGAGTGTAGTCTCTGTTGTAGTTACTGTTTCAGTCACTGTTGTAGTCATTGCTTTAGGCACTACTGTCAAAACTAAGAAAAAAATAATCAGTGATTTCCATCTCATTGTTTGTTAAATCAGGGATGAGTGTGTGTGATAATACCTGCAGGTGGATCACTGACACTGATGTGAACAGGAACCTGCAGATCTCCTGCACTGCACCAGTACCAGCCAGCATCACTCTTCTTCAGTCCTCTTATCTCCACACTGAAGGATCTCCCATTATCACTGATGTTCACTGCTGAATTCTGGGATGTGTCAGTCTTCCCCACTGTGTTGCAGCTTCTGTCTTTGAATCTACACCACTTCTTCTCTGTATTCCTATACGCAGCACTGTAGAGACACTGGACTGTAACTCTTCCACCTACTGCACCGCTCACTCTGCTCTTCACTACAGACAGATCAGGATCTGAATAAACAGACAGCAAATGAGTTGTGTAAGGAAATCTGTCACAAATCTTATATTTCTGCCTTGTTTGAGTTTCTTACCTTTACTAACTGTCAGGTACAAAGAAGCACTGTCATCCATTTTCCATTTATTGCCAATTTCTGCTGCACACCAGTAATATCCATAATCAGAGATGACAGCGTTTATTTCCACAGTGAACATATTCTGTGCTGGATAATCAATGACTGATGTACTTCCAGATGTGTTTGCATAAGCGACTATGCTGCAGGTAGACCAGTGATATCCTTTGCACCAGAATTTAGGGTTTGTTTTGTATTGCTCATCATAAAGACATGGAATAGTGACCGATCCTCCATGTTTTACAGCTACATTTTTCAGCGTCCTCATGCTCTCTACATCTGCACACAAACAACAATAGAAAACAGCATTAACATCACACACACACTGATTCACAATGATTGGGATTAAATCAAGAATCACTGTCTCAATACTAAAGCCTAAAGTCTTTAACAGTCTGCTTCATGAAAGGAATTAATCTATATGAGTGTATTTAAACCTTTAGAAAATAAAGCATACACACATTATATAGAAATGATACAGGTACAGTATAGTCTTACCTGATATAGTGAGCGATAACATAAAGAGAGTAATAGAACCAACTAGTGAGTAAAAACTCATGATTTTCTAAGAGACTAAAATGAAAAATACATTTTCTTTGTTCTAGATTAGTTCTCTCTCTCTCTCTCTCTCTCTCTCTCTCTCTCTCTCTCTCTCTCTCTCTTATTTTTACACTCAAACATCTGTATAGAAAACCACAAGCAGCATGTAAAAGTACTGACATGCACATGCAATTTTTCATGGTCCTCAAGTAGTGTCACAAAAAACAAACAAAAAAAATCATTTTGATTACAATCATAGAAAAAAAAAATAAGGTGTCTATATATTGGTTTTTTGAGATTCATCAAAAAGTTGTATATAGAACTTTTTCACAGTTTTGAGAATTTTTTTCAAATGAAGCAAGATGCACACAAGTGTGTGTTTATATTTTTTTATATAAGCAAACATTTGCTTTTTTTCAGCAAATTAGATTAAGGGAAAAAACATTGAGTTTTGTTGCACATTAAACCTTTTCCATAACAAAGATTGTTAAAGATCAACAGGAAAATTTTCAACAATACAAAACATTAAGTTTACAACATCATCAGCCTCCTTCTCTACCAGGTTAAATTTTACTTTGTTACATGATCACAGATGACTATCATAGTGCGAGTACGCATACATCTCATGTCTCTTGTACATTAACCAAGTATAAAGCTTGTAAAATAAGAATATATATATATTTTATCTATTTATTTTTTTACAATATATATATATATATATATATATATATTATTTTATTTATTATTATTATTATTATTATTATTATTATTATTATTATTATTTTTTTTTTTTTTTTTTTTTTACAAATATCAGTTTTACAAATAAAACATTTTGTTATAAACAATCTTGTGTGTCAGAGGATAATTTGTCAAAATAATCAGTAAAATTCTGAAAATGGCATTTATTGCATTCTGGTGTAAATCTGTTTATATTATTTCATTAAACGCCATGATGTATTATCCACCTGACTTTCTACCTTCCTCTTTTTGTAGTGATTTTAAATTTTACATTATAAACTTACTTCAAAAAAAGAAAAGTAGGCTATGATAACCGAACATTCAAAGATGAATAGTTGGATCAATGTTTATTTTTTCTGAAGGAAGTTTGAAAACAGTTTGTCTCATACAGTATGTTCCAGAACTGTGGTGATAATAAAAGGCGGTAATGTGTGACACTTTAAGACAAAACCTGTAAACAGCTTGAGCAAACAAGTCCGCAGCAGTCTGAGGTGTAAAATACCCGAACTGAGAGCCCAGTATGAGAGAGCAACCAGAGTCCTTTTACATTCTAAGATTCTACTGAAGATTGATTGAAGATTGTTGTTTGTATTCCACACAAATATAAGGAAATACTAAATATACATCCATGAAAGGGAACACTGGCCATATATTTTACATAGTTAATGAAAAATGACTATAAATATTATTGAAATGCTATGAAATATTTAAATGTTTTTTTTTTTAAATTTTATTTTTTATAAACTTCCAATGACTGTATATATAGAAATCTGAACACATGATAACTGTGGAGCCTTAAAACATGAAATTTGGACCTTGGCTCAAAGAAATGTGTTATTGACCGGACCTTATTAAATTTTAATTCAGGAGCCCCGTTATAAAGTGTCTTCGATGAAATCAAAAATGAAGGTTGATGCATTATTGGAGAAACCGAAACATTGTTGGTTGAAACTTGATTGAAACTTCCCCTATTAGAGTTGCAGAAACTGGCAGATGCTGTGACTATTTTAAGATGTCACCTCTATCAAAACTAAATATGACAAATGAAATACCAAAACAGTGTATCTGATCTTTGATGAAAACACTACTGAATGTGCAAATACTTTTATTTGTTTTGTTATGAACAGTACATGTATAATTTTTATTTTTCTAAGCATATAAATTTATTTGTGAGCTAATTGTAGCTGTAACTGTTCCTGAGGTTATTACAGTGCTGGTGACTGTGATGAACAAGTTATAGTCTGATGTTTCAGGACAAAAGACACACAAAAGTATTTATAGAAATCATGTTCAGATTAATTATCTCCCAAATGTTTCAGACGGTCTACATGTGTACATGTCTACAATTAAAAAAAAAAAGAAGCTATTTTATTGTTTTTTTTTTCCTGCTCTACCTGCTCTGAAAGCCCATACTATTATTATTGCAATTCTTACCCCCACATTTTCATGTTTAATGTGGGTCAAATCCCTTCTCCACAAGGAATAACACACTATTATTTATCTAATGAATCAGAAAGATAGATGTATTTCCATAATTTTGAGAACACCCCACAAACATTATATAAAAATCTTCAGCTGGGTCTCCTGAGCTGTGCGACCTTGTAGAAAATGCACCCATTGCAAGTTTCGATGTTGTTTTTAACTGCCAATTTTTTTTGGCACAACCTCCCACAAAACTATGAGGAATAGTTCTCCAGGCATCATAAATAACTTTATTGGCTCTCATTTTTGGCTAGTTTTTGGGTCTTATGGTCAGGACCCAGTGGTGCCCCTTCAAGTGAAAATGATTCCTACATGCTTCCACATCTTTCACAATTTCCTGGAACGAGTGCTGGAATATGAAAAACTCCATAGATGTGATAACCTGGTCATTCAGTACATTCAGGTCATCAGCTGACTTCATTTTATTGCCACATAATGTTGCTGAGTC
>JAQQZS010000018.1:18213225-18227007 GCA_030068045.1 Platyallabes tihoni | reverse complement strand
CTAGGATTATTGCGCATTCGTGCGTTGGTTTAAAAGGCGATATGCATCGACAGTAGAAACACTGATCACAAGCCCTTTCATTGGTTGACGAAATGGCAAAGGAGCAGCTCAATTTATTTTGTAACACGTGTAATGCACTAAAATGCCCCCCTGCCATGAATTGCCCGCCATACATAATCGCTATCAAATATTATATTAGACCATAAATTCATAGGTTAATGGTTTACAAATTACATGAGACAATAAAATAAAATAAGCAATATGAAAATAAATGTTAATATTTCATTATTAATAAAAAAAAAATGTCAAATACATGTATATTTTTATATTGTTTATTTTATAATATAATTAGTTTTGTCCAATTTTTCATTATAAAAAATATTTGTTTTCATGAAATATATTCATGACAAAACCCTGAAAAATAAATGTGTTACAAAATAAACATTATACAAGAATTTGTATTAATGGTTTTGACGGCTGTATTGTGCCTAGGGTTTACTATAATAGTAATATCATATTTGATACAAACATATTTGATAATAATAAACCTATGAATTTATGTTCTAATACTGTATAATACTTGATAGCGATTGTGTGGGGGGGCAATCCATGGCAATCCATATATATATTATGATTCAACCAATCATAACCCGCCTGGAGCGCAGCCTAAATCCTGTTTACATGAAATAAACCTGCTACCGAGCAGGTTTAAGCTTACGGACATGTTGCTATGACAGCAAATGCCAGAAGCGCATCGAAGAATGGAACAATCCAAGATCAGGACAAATCCACAACAATCAAATCCCGCTAACTGAGTTAGCGACGTACGAAGAACGGACCCCTAGTCTGTTTAGTTCCTACTCTATTTAGTTTCTCGTCTGTTTAGCCTCTAGTCCGTTTAACTACTAACCCATCAACTGTATCTACTAACCTGTTTCGCGCTCCAGTTTTGTTAAAATCTCCTGCTCTGTTTAGCTCTGGTTAAGAAAAGTTCCTACTTGATGAATGTTCTGTTTAAAAGCTACTTCGGCGTAAAGCCAGTGTCCTTAGTTCATGTTTTGTTTTCTTATTAAAGACTGTCACGTGTTCACCTCTGCATCTAAGCCCACAGCCAACAGATACATGACAATACTTCAATGACTGACAAAAATAAAATGATTTGAATATTCATTAGACATGTAATTGCAGCACTTTCTTGGTCCTTGTGTTTATAAAATATACTGTAGAAGCATAGTTATGCTAGAGCCTGAAATTGTTCTTTCTGTTTCGTACATTTTCATCCAGTTGTGTAATAACTGCATTTAATATACTGTAACACAATGCAGTGACTTTTAACTGCATTGTGTTACAGTATATGCACATGTTGTATTTAAGAGCTGGACTGGTGTATACTGTGTGGAGGGAAATAATGATGGTATAGAAGGAATTTTATTGAGTTAGCTTTAGCAATTATCATGTGGCAGCTACATTCAGGAAGCTGGTCTTTTCTGAATGACTGATGGTCATGTGACTATGATGTAAGTCTGTGGTACAAGTGTGGGGCATTTTGTCCGTGTCCTGATCAGGTTTGTTCATAATGCTGAGGATGAACATGAGACCCAGTAGAGATCCCTGAGGTACCAGCCGCAGTTTCCTTCCAGCCGAACAGCACATCAGTCTCTAAAGAGAATGAATACAATCACTTTGTGAAAGGTTTTTAATTTTATCCTACATATACAGTATGAGCAGGGTTAATGCATATGTTTTTGATTGTATCACACAGCTTTTACAAACCACAGAGCTTTAGATGGTCTTATCATCAACATCATTTGGAGACACCTGGAACAGGATATGAATAAAAACTAATAAGAATCTCAATATCAAACCTGATTCTGCCAGATTAGTGACTAAACTGAGGATTATTTATTTAACCACTTTACTTATTAGCTTGGGTTACATGGGATTAGACTTTGTTTTAATAAAATTAACTTACAGTTTTCTTCTTGGAAGCAAATTTTACAGAGCTGTAGGTCACGTCCTCCTCATTCACTTTTGATGCTTTTGATTTTGAAGACTGTGGATGCAACAACAGATTTTAAATCTTTAATAATAATTAATAATAAATGTTTAAAAATATGAGTCCTTCTACAACTACAACTATCTTTTACTGTTCCTGCTGCTGCTACTACTACTAATAATAATTTTAAATTCATTTTTAAATGGACCAATGCATTGCAAACATACCTTTAGCTCAGAAACAGTGCAGTTTATAATGGAGTCCTCAGCTGGTAAACTGGGCTGTTTAGTCACATTGGTGTACATAACGGGGTCTTCAGCTGGTAAAGTGGGCTGTTCACAGACAGACAGACAGAGAGACACACACACAAACACAGACATTATGTTACATGATAATGGATTGCATTACACACTACTGTAAATGCAGTACTAACTGTGAGAACGGTCGTGTCATTGCTTCTTACTCTGGTCCTGATTTGATTCTTTGCTTCTGGAAGTTAGAAAGAGACAAAAAAAAGCTAATTTACTCTTTTAAATTTTTCTTAATTTAATTTAATTAAATTTAAAGAACTACTACTACTACTACTACTAATAATAATAATAATACTGTACTGTTAGTTACACTCGTGTCCTGTTTACAGGCTACATAAACCACATGGTCATACACATTGACTGTCTTGCCAATCATTATCACTCATAAGTGTTATACTGTATCTGCCCATCATGTCTGACCCTGGCCTTGTTTCTCTGTTTTTTTGTTATTCTGGATATACTCTTGATTACTGTGTTTGGCTCCTCACTGATTTACTCTTCTTTAGATCTGTCCTCTGGTTTTGAAACACTGTAATGCGTTTGAACGCTGACATGTAGACTGTGGAATTTCTTGTTAATAAATCTCCAACAAATGGATTCTCACAAGTCCTATGTCCTGTTAATTTTAAATAATATAACAGAACATCAACTACCATGACCATGTTGCTATTACAGAAACATCAATCATCAACATCTTATCAAGATGTGCGAAATAAATGACCAGAGACACTTACTGTGTTTCTTTTTTAATATGCAGATGAAGATGATGACCAGTATCACCAGTAGCAAAAGAAGGGCCATTAGGTAGATCAGGAATTTACTCCAACTATAGACATGCATTTGTTAGTACACAATATCGCAGATTTTTTAATGACCCCTGCCAACACCACCATGCTGCATAATTTAGCAATGCCACATTTGTTTCATTATTGAACCAGTTATTTTGCTGGTTAGTGTAATTAATGGGAGTCATGGTCAGAAATTTCCAGTATCTGGAGATTGAGGGATGAGGTGCAGATGCGCCTGAGGTTGAAGGTGCTGAGCACTTGCGTTTTTTAAATGCTTCCTGTGAGATTGTTAATTTGAGAATTTTGAAGGACTTATGAAGAGCATGCATGGAATTAAGGCTGTTTGAGTTAAATGATGGCTGAAACAGAAGCTCAAAGCTGCAAATCAAGACAGCTGTGCAACAACATGAGTTTGAGTCAAGGTCAAGATGAAGGTGGGAGATCAGAGGCATGAAATCAGTAAACATTGTAACAAATCTGAATCACAAGTCTAGGTCGTGGTCGATAAAGCGAAGGTGGGAGATCAGAGGCATGAAATCAGTCAGCGTTGTAACAAATCCGAGTCGTGAGCCTGAGACGAGGTCGAGTAAACAAGAGCGAGAGATCAAGTCCATGAATTGTGAAAACAAAGGGGAAACGTGGCAATGAAGAAAAAGCTGAGCGCATAAAGACAATCCAAAATGAATGCAAGAAAATTGTGTAAAAGCGCACACAATAATCCAGCAGCGAGACACATGCTGAGCATTCGTAAAAGGCAGAAGAAATCAGCCGTGAATGAATGTCTGGTGTGTGGACAGGGTGGTCCTAAGGGCAGGGGAAAACATGATCACGTGGGAAAAAACATGACAGTGGCTCGTGATTCGAAACATTCGTCTATGAACCATACAGCTACAAACCTAACTAGCTTTTTAGTGTAGATTAAATGACACTAAATGTTGGTTGTCACAGTAACTCACTTACTAACTCATTTTCTATACCGCTTTATCCTGTATTCAGGGTCGCAGGGACCTGTAGACTATCCCAGGAGGCTTAGGGCACGAGGCAGAGTACACCCTGGAGGGGTGCCAATTCATCGCAGGGCACACACACATACACACACTCACACACTACGGGCAATTTGGGAACTAATACAGTAACTGATATCACAATATATCATAACAATATTACATTACACTCGAGGGCACACTGTTGTGTTAGAATATCAGTACGGCCATGATGTGGTCATAGACACAAGGGAGCAGGTTCTTTTAAGTCCCTGTGCTCATCCCTGTCTTAGCCATAAATTGCACCCTTTTGCCTAGAATAGTGTGTATTTACGGTAGTGGTGCTGTCCAGGTATGAAAATAGTCATGGTTCACACTCCTTGCTAAGTCCCGCCCTGGTCCAAGTGACATGCGCCACCGACTCCAACAAAATGGTTCTTGGAGCACCGGTGGCAATCCAAAGTAGCGCCTGTTGGGGAGGAGGGGGGGTGGGGGGCTTCTGTCAGGGATGCATTCTCTGTGTTTCATGCTCCTGGTTGGACTTAATTTCCTATGTTGTCAATTGCTTTCACCTGGACCTAGTTTACTGCCCTAATTTCTATAAGCTTTAAGTGCTCTTGTTTGATCAGTCGGTGTCTCATAACATTACAAACGCAACAGAGAAGTCTAAGTTTTTTTTTTTTTTTTTTACAAAAGAGCGAAAGAGATAACGTGCACGTGCAAATGTGCAAACAAGAGCGACAAAAGTGACAATGCGACAACATGACATTACAATACTTTGTGGTGATGAGGTGATAAGTTGAGGTAGTGAGAGGAAAAACAGTAAATCTTCTGTAATTAGCAGCAAAGATAAAAATACAGGAGTCAGTGCAAATTAGCAATTGATGAATATTGTGCAAAAGAGCATTTACAGGTTGGTGTGTACAATAGTTTCATAGTGTTGATCAGTGTGTTTGCGGGTGTGTTGATTTATCTATCAGTCCAGTCTCAATGTTTTGAGGTAGACTGAATGATAGCGTGTGTGTGTGTGTGTGTGTGTGTGCATGTATGTTTTATCAGTCCAGACCCTTTTTGTTGAGGAGACCGATCTGAATGTGTGCCGGAATGCTTCGGTACCATTTTCCAGATGGCAGGAGTGTGAAGAGTGTGTCCGATCAGCCACAACGCTGGTGGTTTTGCGGATGCAGCATGTGGTGTAGATGTCTTCAATAGAGGGAAGAGAGACCCCGATGATCTTCTCTGCTCTCCTCACTATCCGCTGTAGGGTCTTGCGGTCCGATATGGCACAATTCCCAAACCAGACAGTGATGCAGCCGCTCAGGATGCTCTCGATAGTCCCTCTATAGAAGGTGGTGAGGATTGGTGGTGGAACCTGGGCCTTCCTCAGCCTTCTCAGGAAGAAAAGACGCTGTTGTGCTTTCTTGTGCACAGAGCTGGTGTTGAGGGACAAAGTGAGGTTCTTCTCTAGGTAGACACCCAGGAATTTGGTGCTGTTGATGATCTCCACAGAGGAGCCGTTAATGCTCAGCAGAGAATGGTTGCTCCATTTTCTCCTAAAGTCAACAACCATCTCTTTTGTCTTGTCGACATTCAGAGACAGGTTGTTGTTTTTTACACCAGTCCATTAGACTCTTCAATCAAAGACAGTCATGTCATCCGCAAACTTTATGATGTGATTCGATCTGTGTGTCGCTCCACAATCATGAGTCAGCAGTGTGAATAGCAGGGAACTGAGCACACAACCCTGGGGGGCCCAGTGCTCAGTGTGGTGGTGCTGAAGGTGCTGTTTCCGATCCGTACTGACTGAGGATTTCCTATCAGAAAGTCCAGGATCCAGTTACAGAGGGAGGTGTTCAGGCCCAACAGGCTCAGCTTCCCGATCAGTTGTTGGGGGATGATAGTGTTAAAATGCTGGGCAAAAATCTATGTACAGCATTCATTGAGGCTTTACCTGATGATGTAATTGTATAAATAAGAAGGTGTTCAGGTGTTCCTAATAAAGTAGTCAGTAAGTTTAAGTAATTATGACAAAAAGTATAAATAGCAGGATAATATACACTATCATGTTCTGCTGAGAAGAAAAAAATAGCAGTGTTTGTTTTGGACATTAAGCACACATTTTTAAAAAATAATAATTATAGAAAATCTGTAAATACTGCAGAGGACAATAGCATAAAATGGAGCTTCTTACTTACGTGTACGTGGTTGGAGTTCTTGTCGATGTAGTCACAGCAGTCAAAATAATAATTTAAAAAAATCATTGTGATTTCCTTCCCATCGTTTGTTAAATCAGGGATGAGTGTGTGTGATAATACCTGCAGGTGGATCACTGACACTGATGTGAACAGGAACCTGCAGATCTCCTGCACTGCACCAGTACCAGCCAGCATCACTCTTCTTCAGTCCTCTTATCTCCACACTGAAGGATCTCCCATTATCACTGTTGTGCACTGCTGAATTCTGGGATGTGGCAGTCTTCCCCACTGTGTTGCAGCTTCTGTCCTTGAATCTGCACCACTGCTTCTGTCTCTCCCTATACGCTGCACTGTAGAGACACTGGACTGTGACACTTCCACCTTCTGCACCGCTCACTCTGCTCTTCACTACAGACAGATCAGGATCTGAATAAACAGACAGCAATGAGTTGTGTAAGGGAATCTGTCACAAATCTTATATTTCTGCCTTGTTTAAGTTTCTTACCTTCACTAACTGTCAGGTACAAATAATCACGGTCCCAGTTACCACCAGTTTCTGCTCCACAGCAATACTTTCCAGAATCAGAGACGGGGTTAATTTGTACAGTGAACATATTCTGCTCTGGATAATCAATGACTGATGTAATTCCAGTTGTGTTTGTGTAGGCTTCTACACTGCAGGAATCCCTGCCATTTACTTTGCCCCAGAATTTACGGTTTGTTTCGTATTGCTCATCATAAAGACATGGAATAGTGACCAGTCTTCCACGTTTTGCAGCTACATTTTTTAGCGTCGTCATGCTCTCTACATCTGCACACAAGCAACAATAGAAAACAGCATTAACATTACACACACACACACTGATATTCACAGAGATTTGGACTGAATCAGGACTCACCGTGTCCATTCTAACAGACTTTAACTGTCTGCTCCAAGAAAGGAATTAATCTAATATAAGATTATATTAATACTTTAATATTATTTAACTTTTAGGGAATAAAGCATGCATTACATAAAAATGAGATAGGTTTAGTCTTACCTGATGAACAAAAAAATAACACAAAGAGAGTTATAGAGCCGACTAGTGAGTAAAAACTCATGGTTTTATAAGAGACTCAGATGGCAAATACGCTCCCCTTAGTTCCTACTCCGTCTCTCTTTCTTTCATGGTTACACACTCAAATCTCAAATGTCCATATACTGTAGAAAACCACAAGCTGCATGTCCTCAGGAAGTCTTGCAAACTGAATTTGTGCATGTCTTCTTTAAGGCTGTTAAAAAGGACACGTTAAAATATTATCTCAAAATTGTTTGGGTTCTATAACTTAAAACTAAAGAAATACAATTAAGTAGCTTTTGTTCAATTTGTGTTGAAACTTTGCTGATTCTTGTCTGTACTAAAGCAGTTCCTCTTCCTGCTAAGCTTGCAGTGTCGAAAACCACAGTTTGCACAAATTTTGGGCCTGACCGTCTAAACTGATGCTTGTGTGCATGTCCCAGTGTCACATCTCTTTAATAAAGCTTTGACCTCTGTGACATCTGTCCACACATATTACTGTCTCACAACCTCTGATTTCTGGGGTTAACTGAATACACAGGTGGTGCTTTCTGCTATTTGTTTCAGTTTCATGCAATGTGTCTTTAACTTTTCCTATCAACGAACTGCGAAACTAAAATTATGGTCTACAATACAGTTGAGTTTATATTATTTATTGCACCTCTTTGATCTGTGACAAGCTGTAGTATAAGATCAGTAACAGTTCAGTATGTGGTGCTATATAAATGTTACAGAGTACATTATGTTCATGTACTGATAGATAAATGTGTCAGTGAAAGAAAAGGGAAATCCTGAAATTGTTGTGTAGGGATTGGGGTGGGAGAGAATCTATGGTAGATTTTTAAATTTCTATCATGAAATGTGGCTTCAGCAGTCAGGGAGAACAATGCAGAAGGATTCACTTAAGTGTCAAAAAAGTAAAAAAAAAAAAAAAAAGAAAGAAAAAAAAAAGTAAAAAGTACCCTTAGAGTGAACTGTGAGTAAAAAAGTATTGTAACCAGTGTAGTAGAGAGGTAGTTAATTACTTTCCACCCTAATGCATTTTATCATAAAGTATTATCTTTATAATATTAACGATATTTATAATATTAATAATATTATATTGCACATCTGTATAAAGGCGCTATATAACACTTTCTTTTAGATATGGTCCTCGATAATTTCCTGTCTATTTACATAAGCTGTTGAGAAGTTTCGCGCTGTGGGTTGCTTAAATTGCTGGATTATTGTGTAATCCCAGGTCCCGGGTCTGTACTTTAGATAAAACTGCAGAGAATTTTGCACAATAACACAACGTTTCATCTTTACAATGTCCTTTTACTTTTTGTGTGCTCTTGCTTCATCGTAATTCCTTTACCTATGTTTTTAGTACCACAAATGCACCATCACCCATTCCCTGTTTTCTCTACTAGACTGGTGCTCAGCTCTTCAATGTTAGCTATGGGGGTGAGAGCATCAGACACACATGTTATGGTTATAGGAAAGAGAAATTTTAGCCACAGCCTACACTGTTGCATCTGCTTTTCTGAAATAGAATCAAATTTGTTAGTGTGAGCATTATATTTAGACTTTTAAAATTTAACGTGCTATATCGTGTTAGCACCTGTTTCTGTGTCACAAAATGCTGATCCATCCACAATCATCTTATATCCTTATGAGAAACATTATGAGTGTGAGCCACAAACCAACACAACATGAGGGTTTAGTTTTCTGGTGTCAGTTTATCAGATTTGCAATAAGAAAATATGTGCAACAAAACTAATTTGTTTCAGTTTCATGCAGTGTGTCTTGCCTTTTATTTGAAATAAAATCCAAAACTAAACTGTTGGTCTACAATATAATTGGATTCATATTATTTTTTGCACATCTCTGATCTGTGAAAAGCTGTAGTATAAGGTTCCTAAAACAGTTCAGTATACAGTATGGTGCTAGAGAATGTTTTTCATAAAAACCATGTTCATAACATACTGTACAGTACAAGCATTTGGTCAGAAAAAAACAGAAAAATTTGGTCAGTTAGACATTTGGTCAGAAAACAAAAAAACCTTTACAACCTTTATTATAATTAACATTATAGTATACAAATTTACCATGTATATAATATGTTCATATTAATACATAATTTAGAAAAGAAACACATTCACCAATTGCAGGGAAAGGGTAAAACTCTTGTCCTGGCTTTCAAAACCTTTCGAAAAACACCCAATTTCTGCATTAAAATACTAGACTGACTATGATGTTTTTACTAAACAAAATAATTATACAAGTCAAACGTGCTAGCTTCTTAAATCCTCAGTGTTACCAACCTTCAGTTGTTTGCAATACAGAACTGCTCTGGTTCTCTGAAACATAAAATACATCAGAGCTCAATCACAGTGTATATTACAGCATGTACTGAGGTGTCACATTCGTATCACCACACAAAAGGGATTTACATTTTACATTAATGGCACATGGCAGATGCTCTTACACACTCCTGTTTTGAAGCCTCTATCACTAAACACAACCTTTTACTGGGTTACTAGGTTACTGAATAAGAGAAGCTTCTGTCTAAAATATTGATAGATTCTTTGTTAAAATAATCACTTATAAAAATAAGTTTAGTTTAGACACCGTTTAAAAGTTACCAGTATTTGGACACCTAGAAGAAGTCCATTCCAGGTGGCAAACAGAAAAAAATATTGATGCCTATCCTGAGAGAAGGTGGGACCAGTCAAGCAGTGCTAGAGGATGTGGTGGCCAAAAAAGTAACCACCTGGGTTTCACTAATAGTTAAGAACCGTCCATTGAATAATTACTGAAGTGACTTAATTCCATTGAGAATCTTTGTGATGTTCTGCAGAAGACTTTTATGCAGCAGTAGTCGCACATCAATACACAATCTTCGAGTGAATTAAATGCAGCTCTGGATGAAATAAATGTTGTGACATTGCATAAGTTACTCAAAATTATGCCACAGTGAATGTGTGCCATAATCTCAGCAAGAGGCTGTCCAACAAAATATTAGAATGTGTTATATATTTTTGGCCAGGCTGTGTGCGACACAAAAAGTGATGCTGAAAATGTAATTTTAAGTAAAATATTTTCTAATTTAATTATACTCTAAAAAGTAGCCTTACAGTGTTAGTAAAGTAAAGTAAAGTAAAGTAAAGTCCTGTCTGATCTGAAGGCCCTGCTATTATTATTATTGATTAAAGATGTATGAATTGAAGATCACTAGCCTATATAATATTATGGATTTTTTTAAATTATTGTATCCTATTACTATGATGTCATCCTTTATAATAATGATAGTAAATATATAAATCCTTATATCCTACATTTTTTTCATGCTCCAGCAAGATGCGATGATTTATGGGAAATTATTAATTCCCTTTTCCAGGGAAGTGAAGACCTGTTGTTCACTCCTTCCCAACACAGTTTGCAGTTCCAAACCTCAGAAATGTCTATACTGTGAAATTTTCACACTATAGACATTAAATATTTAATATTTATTAAAACAAAAACTGATACCATTATAAAAAATACTAATGAAACATGTCTAACTTGTAAATAAATTATCAATTAATAATAATAATAATAATAATAATAATAATAATAGATTAAATGATGTATAATTGATGTATAGAGATTTTTATTTTATTACTAGTCTATATAATACTAAGGATTTCTTGATTAAATTAAAATTTTAATTATTGTTTTCTATTAATATGATATTGTCCTCGATAATAAAGGTAATAAATATGTAAAAAAAAAAAAAAAAAATCAAACTTTTATTTCATGCGAGACACAATGACTTATGTGATATTTTTCATTCCTTTTTCTGGTGAAATGAACACTTGTTATACAGCAGATCCCTTTTAACTGAACATTTTCACTCCCTGCGGTTTGGAATCACACTTACAGTAACATGGTACTTCACAGGGTACTTCAGGCCGATTGGAACGCACCTAGTGTCTGTGTTGTCTTGTTCTCGGTTCATTTGCTTGTTCGTTTAAGTTGGTTGTGTATCAACGGCCAGAGTGCCGAATTGAATTCATAATAAATTAAAAAAGAAATTTCATGTTTTTTCCCCCTCATGTTACTGTACCGAAAATGGCCAAAACCATGACTTCAAAACCGAAAAAGATAAACTCTTAGGACGCAAGACGCCATCTAGGGGTTATCACTGACATAAATAATTTTTCTAAAAAAAAAATAGAGAAATAGAGAAATTTAGTGATAACTCTTAGGTGGTGTCTTGCACCCAGATACTTTCTGTGTTTCATGTTCATGGTTAGAACTTATTTATAAGTATATAAAACTGCAGAGAACATCAGTGTTAAACAAGTCTTCCAGAAAGAATAAGTGTGTATTTGCACTCACATGTTTTTCTCACTGCTGGACCCTGCAGTCACAGGTGTTGAAATACTCAAATATGTACATCTAATTCTACCTGATAAAAAATAATGCAGTCCCTTTTCTTTTAAATATAGACAGTTTTATTGTGCCCTGTGACAAACTGGCATCCCATCCATGGCATACCCTGCCTAGTGTACCATGTCCATGTGAGAATAGACAGCTTTACAGTGCACATGACAGTTTAGTTTATAGTAATATATACTGTTTTTCATAATAAATTTGGTCTTCTACCCATCCTCTAGCTGGCTCTTGACCAACACTTTAAAAGCCCTGTGTAAGGAATGCATAGAGTAACCTGAATAGGTCACTGAAGGTATTCTTCATTACCTTACAGTAATTCTTCATTAAAAAAAAATAAAATAAAAAATTTGTAGAATCATAATTAATTGGCAAGGTTTAGCAGCGTCTTTATTCATGCTTAATTTGCTATTTCAAGCAAAGAATTCACTACACAATTACATGTAATCCATACACATCACAGACTTATACATTATTTACCCACCAGCCACTTTATTAAGAACACTTGCTCATTGCATAAATCAGCAGGTGTTCCTAATAAAGTGGTCAGTGAGACGAAGAGAGGTGAGTTCTTATGACATAAAATACTACTAGCAGGATAATACATCATGTACTGATGTGAAGAATAAATAACAGGGTTTATTTTGCATATTATGAACTGTGATGCTGCCTCCTTCCTCACCCCTCACTCTGCTCTCCTTTACAGACAGATCAGGAACTGAGCACAAATATGGAGTTAATATCCAACAACAGCACTACACTGTATTTGCATTTTATAACTTAATTCCTTCTTTCACTGTGATATAAAGCTGTTCTGTAACAACATACTGAAATATTCTACCTATCTCTTCAGCACACCAATAACCTCCAGTGTTTTCTGGCTGTAGATTATTCATAGTCACAGTAAAGAGACTCTCAGCTGGGTTATCAGTCCCTGTCACTCTCACCTGTGTTTCATTGGCATATGCCTGTTTTGTGCAGTAATTATATGCTGAAACAGTATAGCACCAGTATTTCTTATGTTGTGTGTATACCGTATATATATAAAGCATAATTAATGTGAGAATCACATATGGAGTTTGATTTTAGATTAGATTAGCTATGCAGAAGTAGAAAATACACTGCCTGGCCAACATCTTTGAGGATGAAATGTGGTCGGAAAAACTTTGTGAAATCAAATTGTTAAAAACAAACAAACAAAAAAAAAAAACAGTGGAACTCACTACAATGGTTCATAGTAAAAAAAAAAAAAAAAAAGGATATGTGATGTCACTAATAATATTTCTAGCTTTCTTTCTCAGTCAGCAAGCATACTGTGGGACAGAGATGAGCCACTGTAACCATGCACACATACAACAGTTTAGTCATTTCCAAAATTACTGCACACTGGTTTTAGAAAACACTACAATTTTATCAGAAAGAGGTACTGCGTTACTACAGACAAGTCATATGCAATGTTTCAGCATAAATTCTACAAGTTCCTTAATTTTATTTCTTGAGTTTTAAGTAAGTAGATTGGGCATGTACTTGTGTATCTTATTTTACATTTATGTGTAGAATAAACCATGGACACTTAAAAGCTATAAGTTGTTATATTAATGTATGAATCATTACTACTATTCTGTATTATTAAAGTTTAAAAGTATTTTGTTTGCATTGAGTAGTAGAAGAGAAGTTCAGCTCAGTATGGAGGAGTCTCTACAGCGCTGTGTATCAGAATAAACAGAGGCACACAGAGAGGAATTCAGCAGTGTAGCTCAGTGATGGGAGAAAATCCTTTAGCGTGAATCCTTCATCTGGCAAAACAGGTTATCAGTGTAAAAGATTATATGTTCATTTATAATTTTCACATCATTTTATTAATAAAAGAAGACAAAATAATAAATAATTTTTCTTATTTTAAGAGCATTTTACAGGCATTAAATAAATTCATTCATTCATTCATTCATCTTCTGTACCGCTTTATCCTGTATTCAGGGTCGCGGGGGGCCTGGAGCCTATCCCAGGAAGCTTCGGGCACGAGGCAGGGTAC
>JAQQZS010000018.1:18062750-18076193 GCA_030068045.1 Platyallabes tihoni | reverse complement strand
AGAAGCGCATGCGTGAAACATGATACTCGGTGCTCGTAAACCAAGACAATGCTCATTTTTCAAGTCAAAATTTATTAGAAATCTTTGCTCGTCTTGCGGAACACTCGTAAACCGCGTTACTCGTAATCCGAGGTTCCACTGTATGTTGTTTACATGATGACTTCAATTATGTGGTAAATGCCATAGTCAGATTATACCATCATATTATTAGTGCGCATGTAAACACACGTATTGACAGAATGACTGGTTAATGGTTACTGTTTCAAACATGCAGGTGCATCTCAATAAATTAGAATATCATGGAAAAGTTGATTTATTTTAGTAATTCAATTCAAAAAGTGAAACTCATTATTTATATATATATATATATATAGTATTCATTACACACAGACTGATTTCAAGTGTTTATTTCTTTTAATTTTGATGATTATGGCTTACAGTTAATGGAAACTCACTCAATCTAACTCTGTGTACGTCTGCCTCTGTCATCTGCTCTTTCTATTTTGCAGTGGTGAGGTGGGATTCAGAGCCATGTCTGGGTCCCTTGGCTGGGCAATGAAGCCAATGATCCATCGAGTGAACCTGCTGCCATCCACGATGCCCGTCACCATGGTGTACGGTGTACGTTCCTGGGTGGACAGTTCCACTGGCAACCATGTTGCCCAAATCAGAGGCCAGAGCCCGACGCAGGTGGTGGTGAGTCACACAAAATATTCACTTCATCCAACTACAGTATGACCAGAAACGACCACTAGTTAGTACTAAAATAATCCTAATAAACTAATCCTGAAATGTCAAGGCTACTATTTGAGATATTTGGTTTAGCCTAATTTTTGTTTTCCTTACAGTTGATTGATGACGCCTCTCATCACGTGTACTCGGACCAGCCCGAGGAGTTCAACCAAGTGGTAGAGGACATCTGCAGTACTGTTCGCTGAATGCTGCCACAATGAAATGATGGACAATGTGTGCGTGTGGAATTGTTTCTTACATATTGTATCTGTCAGAATGAGGTTTTATAATCTCAGGCTTTGATTAGCTCCAGGTTTGGGAGGCCTTGATTTGTACAACTCTGACTACTGATCTGCAAAGCATAAAATCCAAGCTTTATTGTGTGCTTGCGATTATTTTTTATAATAAAATACTTCAAGATTATTCCAGATGATAATGTTGCTAACTACTGTATGAATAATGATGATAGTGCCATATTTGCCTTCTTATTTGAAACATTAGAAGACAACTAAATTACTAAATATATATATATAACATTTTACCAACTGTTTGTTTGTTTTGTATTTATTTAGAGATAGTAGCTTATAAACATAATGTTTAATAATGCTTAATTGTAATGTTTTATTGTATGTTATAACATGCAATGGGGAAAAATACAGTTTGTGGGTTTTACCAACTTTTTCGGCTTGTGTTTATTTGTTGTGCCACTTTCAAAACACTTTCTCTTAAACTAATTAGAAGGCCTAGAAAACCTGCTGTTCTTATGCTGTAGACAATGAATCAACATGATCTGACCAATTAGAATCAAGAATGCAACAATTTTAGTAAGTCAATTTATTAACAATAAAATACATTTCTTTGAATACAAATTGATAAATAAAGTAGAAGCTACATTAATTAAATTCACCCATATGTTTGTTGGTTAATTTCTTAAGTAATAATGGCCATATAAATATTTTTTTTATTATTTTTCTTGTAAACACTGTTTAATGAAGAGCTGGGAAGTACTCAGTGATGTTATGTTATATAATATTATTTAAGCATATCGTACTCGCAGACATTCTGTACTGCTGGATATTTCATGACAGTGATGTGCTCGAAGGCATGAGGCAACAGCCAGTACAGTACAACCTCGGGTGTGATACTGCTTTTATATAACAGTTATGCAAACACCATTTATTATCAACACATTATGATTTGTTTGTTCATTAACACATATGCTTCCGCGACTGGCAAAACCGGACAACTGACAGTGTAATTAATATCTCACCCATTGTGCAAACGACCGTGTAATTAATGATTGTAGAACACCTGGGACACTTAGGGATAAATAAAGGTAACCATCCCGGTGGTGTTACCGTCCATTATCATCACTCATGGTCAAATCGTCCAGTCAGATTGCTCGGTCTGAACCAACTGTTGTACAAATAATGTTAAAAAGATATAAATCTCCCTCTCTTCTGCATCTAAAATATATGTTTATTAAAACTAAAATATTAATGTCTTTACAATGTTGCCATTAAATAATTTTTAAGCATGGATCTTTAAAGAAGAATAATACATTCCTAAAAGTTCTTCATATTAATCAGAATAAAATAGGTCAGATAGTTAATCTGAAACAATTTCTATGTCCAGCAACAGCACAACCTCATTAATACTAATCTAATATGGCTCAAAATGAAAAGAAACAACTACAATCCGGTCTCAGAACTGGTGAAGTGTTAGGCTCATGTGTTTAAAGAATTTAGATCTGTTCTTTGTTTACAGTACAAGCTCACATGGAGACTACAGTATATGTTGTTGTTTTTTTTTCAGTGTACAAAAATCATCAGCTGAGGATTGAGCGTTCACTGGCGCTCGTGTACGACGATATCGGCGACGCCGTGGACTTGTGAGAGCTGTTTACAGTCCAGAGCCGCCACCAGCTTCCTCGTCCCGGCGACCGAGGGGATGAAGTGCTCCGTCACCCTCACCGTGGCATGCTTACTCACGTCACTGAGGAAACCAGAAATAATATATTATTAAAATTATATATTACATACTATATATATATGGAGCAAGAGAAATAATATATATAGTATATTATATTATTATAGTATATTATTATTGTTGTTATTTCTTCTTATTATAGAATGTTGATAATATAATAATTCAATGTAGTGTACAATTATGTTGATAGAAGTCATGCACTATTCTAGTTATGCAAAAGCACCGTAAACCTGAACCTGATAATTATTTTCCATATGAATATTGCATAATATTCTAATCCTTACTTATTATGATGCACTGATAATGTACATGCTGTATCGTCAAAAGCATGTGGACACATGATCAGTGGCACTGATTTGAGCAAACATATCTTATATGGATGTGACTGATCATGTGTCCACATGATCAGTCACATGATCAGTCCCAACCATATGTGCTTGCTCAGACATCTACACTGCTTGGCCAAAAAAAAAAGGTTGCATACTCAAGTTGGACAAGTTCTCATTCTGTCACTTTTAGCTTTGATTACAGAACGCAATGTGGTGTTCAGTTCATGTGTTAAAATGATTCCTCATGCTCCTAGAAGCACTCTTTCACAATCTGAGTCCTGCAATATGGCCGTGCCATCGGGATGAAAAACCCCATGGATGTGATAACCTGGTCATTCAGTACATTCAGGTCATCTTCATTTTATTGCCACATGACTTTGCTGAGTCTAGACCTGAAGAACCTCAGATTACAACACTGCCTCCAGTGGCTTGAACAGTGGCCACTATACTGTACTTCTTATGTGCTTCCCTCCTTACCCTGATGCACTCATCGCTCTGGAATAGGGTTAATCTGAACTCATCTGACCACATGACCTTTTTCCATTGTTCCATTGGTCCAATCTTCCATTTCTTACCCCACTTTGATGGGATGGAGGTTCCTAAGTCCGAGACCTTCCACCCTCAGGACTACATTGCGCAGGGTGCACGGTAACGGGTTGGTGAAAGTCAACTTGGCCGTTGCTTCCTTCCCTACATAGGTCTCACCGAGTGGCTGGAAAAATAGAACTCAATGTATATAAAAAGCCCAAATGCCAAAATATGGTTAAAATTTCTATTTCTATTTCTTGGCCTTTTTTTTCTTACCTCAATGAGGATGTCTGGTGTGCGCAGCCTGAAGCTAGTCTGAGAAGCCAGCACCTGCATGGTTTCATTAACTCGACCTGACAGCGTGAGCATCAGCGCCGCCTGGTCCACCAGCTGGTTCTGATAGTGATGGTAAGGCAACACCCAGTTTATCACTTTCTCTGGTGGAAAAAAGAAACAAATTCATCAAAATCTAATTGGTCAGGTGATGATGGTTGACTGAGTAGCAGTAATAATTAGTAAGCAATACAGTAGTACATTAGATTTGCGACTACTGTATATTACATTACTGTTCCTATAGTGATATCTAAATCATAGATAAAATTCTAATTAGATATTTATTAAAACGTGCATATTATGAATATTATGATATTAAATTAAATGGCACATATTATGCAAAATTTAAATTTTTGTAATTTTCAGCATTCCAATTGTTCTTTGGTGTGTACCCCCCCCCCCTCCCAAAAAAAATCCCTTTTTTCTTTTGTTTTTACTCTATGTACAGTATAGTGCTTAAACAAGCAGATTAGATTTCCCAATGTGACCTCATATACTGTAAGAAGATTCTTATATTCGATTTATGACCACCGAAAAGAACGATGATGTCCGAAGCCTTCTCTAGGTTAACAATTTTTTTTATTTATTTGAAATGTCCAGCTTACCTTCATTTGGCAAGAGATCCACAGAAATTTTCTCGCTTTTCACCGTATCCTTCAGCACGCCCGTGTAGTACATCACAGCCACCTGACTATGTAGCGTGGTCTTGCGTGGTTTCTCGCTTTGGTTCTTCAAAACGATCTTGAGGTTCGCATCACTACCCATGCGCGGCCCCTCCCCTTCCACTCGCACCTCCATGCACACGTCGTCCGTCGCTGCCGAAGCGTATACATTCGGCTTGGTGCCGTAGCGACAGGCAGTCTCTACTGAGATACGTTCTTCTTCAGAGCCTAGAAAAGGAGATGGAAATGTTAAACTGACTAGTGATCTGTCTTTACCTTGTGAGCTCACAAATGTTTTTGTCTTAGGTAAAGGCCAGCCTGTTTGGTCTGATCCTCCAGAAAAGTCAATGTACCACCAGTTGCTGGAAAAAGGTTAATGCTGGCCATGATAGAAAGGTATCAGAACGCCCTGTGCAAAAAACAGCTTGCTCTGTATGGGGTTTAGCAAGCAAAGAGTTCAAGGTTGTCGATCCGGCCTTCAAATTTCCCAGATCTCAATCTGATCAAGCATCCATGCAATATGCCATGGAGGACCGAAATTACAACTTGAGGGGTCAGACCCATGCGCGGACCCTCACCTGAGAGCTGTTTTGGTAGCACAACCTAAAACCTAGGTGGTTTAAATGTTTTAGTTTTTATGGTTAATGGTTTATGGGTGATTGGCGTAACTGACAATTCTGCTATGGCTTAGCCAGAGTGGCATTAACATACTGACATACTGTATTCTTTAATAACCTGTCTTCCCAGACTTTGCCTTTATATCTGTCCCTAAGCTCTTTCCAATGATCTCAGTTTCAATATGCACAACGTATTATGTGACTACCTGTAAGCACCATATTAAAGGTTTTCAGTGTATTTAGAATTTTCAAATGTTTTTCAAGTTTGGGCCAAAAAATATATCAGATCTCATACAGTACATAAACTCGTCACAGGTACATTGTGACCTCCTGTTCTGACAGTAAGGATCAGATGGGTTCACCAGAGTCATTCCACGTCTGCCAACATCCTCCACCTGGATCAGTGCTACAGTGAATAGTAAATCCACGGCTGAGTATTGAGTAGTATGGTAGACTTATGCTACAGTTTTGGCAGGTGATGAAGGGAGATGAACCTCAAGGCATAAGTGCTGAAAGAACATGATGACACATGTGAGGAATCATGTTGCCTTGACAAAACTGTTCCATCAACACAAACACAAACGTCATCTCTAAAGGTTTCCCAGATTACTCTGCTCTTTCTGCCCTTGGTTACATTATCGTGTGTGATGTGGTGAAAAGTCATTACACCATTAAGCTTCTTCATAACTCCAGCTGTACTTTTAAATATGAAGGACCTTCAAGTCACCCCAGGACGTGCGATGAAATTTCTTATGAATGAAAGCATGAAACTGATTTGCAGAAGACTCACAAAGCATTTGAATGGTGCATTTTAAAGAAGGCCTTATGTCTGTGAATGATGATCCTAGCCGAGGTGGCCTTCGTTCCAGTGAACTATCAGCAAGTGGAACGCCTGATCCAGAAAAATCAATGGATACCTTGTTGGATTACATTACTTGCACACTACAGGAACTCGGCTGGGGGTTCATGTCATTAGTGAGTCCTAACCTCACTCCAAGATATTTTTGAGCCACTAATGGAATGTCTGGGAGGCCAGAAGAACTCCTTTACCAGCCTGTACGTTTATTTAAAAAAAATGGCCTGGTTTGATCAACAAAGACCTTCCGTTTTTCCACTTGCACAGTCATTTGAAGACATTTCCACATGTTTCTGACCCAATAAAGGAGTTCCTGGGAGGCCAGAGTTTCAAACATGAAGCAGTCAGTCTGATCATGACTCTGGCGTACTATGAGGACTTTCTACCTGGATGGTATCCAAGCACTAGTGAACCCCAGGGATAAGTGCATTAGAGTAGCGGGGGATTATTAAAAGTCCAGGTTTGACTTGAATATCTCTTGTATGTGCTCTAATAGATCGAGCTCTTAATGCAACAATGCTGGCATGGAAAGTGCTTATTAGTTCTCAATCTAGACCATTTCTTCACTGAATAGTTCTCTTGTTAACAAGACGGCTGTTTTTAGTCCTGTTATATAAGCAGAATTTGATCAATCGTGTAAAGTGTGTTTGTCCGTGTAATCTTACCTTCAGAATGTTTGTACAGGTGTGTGATGTCACTGCGCTGGTCTGAACCAACAGCCTTGGTGCTGATACAGCGTCCCACAACATTCTTTTCAATGTGGATCTTGGAGAACGTACCATCCATTTCTTTCTGCCAGTAGATCTTATCGCTGTTCACCTACAGTAACATGACATGCAGGTAATATAATCAGCTAATATTTTTATTGGATTAGTTCATTTGGTTTTAATGGTATATCATTTCAATTAATAGATGTGGGTTTCAGGTGGTGAAAATATATCTTTGACCTTTCAGACTCACCTCGGCAAAGACAAAAGGAGTGTCATGCTTCAAGTAGACCTGACCAGTGCGGATTGCCGTAATGGATGCGGGGCCACAGCGGAACGTCCCTTGACTGGTTTCCTGGGGGGTCGAGTCAACAGCCTGCCAACCCCCCATCCCGGGTGGCAAATCAGGTCGAGCCATCCAGCAATCATTCCACACGTGGAAGTTCCTGGAAAGAGAAAGGAAGTAGCAAATAGACAGGGGCTAGAGGTAATCAAGGGTTTTTTGGCTGGTTTTCCCAGTAGTCTATTTAATGAGAAGGATTATAATAGATAAAGCTAGAGCTAGAGGACGATTTCCAAGGTTGTGTTATAATATTTCCAGTTAACAGTGTCTTAAATTTCATCACTATTGCAAAATATTGTATATCATTTTTATATCATATCAGATTATTTTAATACCATTTATAAATTTTAAGTGTTTTGGCCAAGACAAAGCACAAACAGCATTCAAATTTATGATTATGGGTGTTAGGTGGGGGAGCAAGTCATGCTTCCCTGCTGTTAAACCCTTGAGCTGCGTCCTTAAATGCCACAGCCGCAGAGCTGCTGTATCGTAGTTGACCCTGCACTCTGACCCCAGCTTCCTAACAAACTGGCATATGCATGAAAAGAATTTCACTGTGCTGTAAAGTATACGTGACAAATATACGTCTATTTATATGAAGTCACTCTCCAACAAACGAACTATATAAGCAGACAACCTACTAAGGAGCCATGATTGTGTCCAATTCAACCACTTAGTAAAGAATGGCTTTGGGAAAAGTTTAGTATGTTTGTTCTTCATATACTGTATACAGTATATTTCTACATGAGATAATGTCAACATCTTGTATGCACAATTACAGTACAATCAAGGACACAGCACATCTAAGTGATTTAGTGGATTATGTCTGATTATGAATAGTCAAACTCACCACACAGAATCGTAGTTAAGGGAATTAATCGGTTCCAGGTTTTCATCAAGATACACGTCAGTGGTCAAGGAGACATCGGTGTCATGAGCAGATTGGAAATTTGTTACACTACGAGATGGAATACCCAGACACCTTAGAACTGAAAGAGAAAAAGTGAAGTAGGTAAGACAGGTGACCTGAGTTATTACTGTATGTACAGTTTGGCATTCCAGGATAACTGGTTCACTGGCTAATTTTTGTCTGCTATTTCATGAAACAAGGTCATTTTAGTTACTTTCCAATGTAGCCAAGATTATTTTAGGGAGGAAGTCTGTTCCTGGGTGGAATAGTGGCTAGAGTTAAGCATTTTTACCTCCAAGATCTGGGTTTGATTCCTGGTGGTTGTGCAAGTTAGTGGATTCTCTGGATAACTTGACTAAAGGGTACGCCAGGTCGGGCATCTGGTATAAAACCTGTGCCAAATTAAATGTTCAAACCTGGTGATCCACTGCGCTGAGCGCTAGTGGGAGCGGTGAATGAACAAAGAATATTTAGGTAAAAAAATCAG
Organism: Platyallabes tihoni; assembly: GCA_030068045.1. Lineage (NCBI taxonomy): Eukaryota > Metazoa > Chordata > Actinopteri > Siluriformes > Clariidae > Platyallabes > Platyallabes tihoni. Next base: position 18,067,700 of record JAQQZS010000018.1, on the reverse strand, counting down.
TTTATTTCTTTGGTTTTCTCCATATATTTTAGGGGTTTAATGACAAATGCCCTTCCTGCCACAACCCATCCAATTTCTCCAGGTTTGAGAGTGGCACTCAATCGCAGTAGCCAGAGGGTACATTTGAGCAGTTGGGGTTAAGGGCCTTGCTTAAGGGCCCAACAGTGGTGACCCAGTAGTAGCAGGGATCGAATCCCCAACCAACCAATCAGCATCCCAGAGCCATTACAACCTGAGTTAATCACATGGTAATTGGTAAAAACTAGTACAGTCTACGGAATACAGTTTGTTGTCAGATCTCAGCTCCCAAAAAGTCAATAGTGATGCTGTAGAATGTTTTTTTTAAATATAATTATTAATATAATTTTTGGTTTTGTTTTGTTTTTTCGTTTGTTTGTTTTTCCAAAAGATTTCCCCCAAAAAGTTCATGGTCCTTTGATAACAATAAGCTATCAAATTTCACCATGTGAATGTTTTTCCCAGGCCAGCGCAAATGTTAATCAGATAATGATTAAACTCATATGCTGTTGAATTGGTAGGGCTTTAGGTGGCGTGAGAAACACAAGGAGAGACACAAACATGCACACAACATGAGTCAGGGCCACTGTAGAAGGACTGCCAGGAATGCGGTCAGGGTATTTTGAGACAGACTGACAGCAGAATGTTCTGTCGGGGACATTCTCCGATTGGCCAGTGGTAACTATGAATATCTCAGCAGGGCAGTGAGACACACTGTTGAGCCCCCAGCATACACACCCACCTGTGGTCGTGACCCCAGAGAATACCCAGCACTGGCCGTATTTGACAGGAGTTCCTTCTTCATTGTGATACGTCTTGAGAATGTCCACGCTGCCGCTCCATGCCGTGGGAGGCGTCCCGCCCAGATAGTTCCCAGACCAGTTTCCCTCCAGAACTCCGCAGTCATCCGGGGAATTGATCTGGAGCACAGAGATGAAAATGTCTCTTTAAATAGCATCTCCATGCCAGGAGTAAAATCCAGTAAAGGGTCAACTAAAAATAACCTGGTGAATGATTGCTATCTGAAAAAAAAACACTCATTATATTATATTGTGTTTAATGTTTCAAGAAATCAGCTGAGCTACTTAAAAAGCACGATAATAATATTTCATCAATATTATGACCTGAGCTCACTGATCTTTTATAAAAAATAAAAGACTTTACTATAATGTTTCATTTCATATTGTTTTTTGTTAGAGCAAAACAGACAGAAACAGACAGAACTGTGGTTTAAAAAATCCACATAGGGGTTTGAAGAAGTAAGGCTGGAGCTGATCTCCTTCTAGGCCAAACTGTAGATTAATTATGCCTTAATATTTAGAGTACAAACAGTAGACTAGGTAAATTCAAACCCCAAAATTTAGTGTGTGTGTGTGTGTGTGTGTGTGTGTGTGTGCTGGTGGTGGAGTTGGTTTGTCTTATCATTGCCATATTCAGGAAGTGTGACATTCACTCACCATGGCAGATATGACTCGCACCACATTCACTGGATCCCCGCGACCTGATGGAGAAATTTCACTCTTCTCCAGCACATACAAACAGGCGTCCAGAATCCCTTCTTGAAACTGAAAAACACACAGAAATGAAAATGTTGCTCAGTATTATAGGTAATAAATATGGAAGCTAAACAGTCAAATAAAGTTAACAGATGAATGAGTTAGTTTTTCCAGAAAAGAAATAAATACAGGACACACATCTATACAAGATCCACTATTTGTCCATTTCCAATTTTCCGCGACTTAGTGTCATTCATTCCATAAATGCATTGATCTGCTTCATTATTTTTATTCCACCCTATTGTTTCTACTTTTTTTTTACTTTCATATTTTTCTTTCCTTTAGGAGTGGCTTCACTGTTACATTAAACTCACACATTAAATATTACGTATATAGTACTGTTCCTTCCTATTCCGTATAGTAATCCTTAATGTCTTATAAGGGTTTATAAAAAATAATTATTATTATTATATTTAATGTTTTGACATGAGTAAAACTAACTTTATTTAATCCCCTGCTACACTAATGAACTTATCCCAGGTTTCATAAGTGCTTGGATACCAACAAGGTAGAACGTTTTCTCAGTACACTAGAGTCATGATCGGACTGCCTGCTTCATGACTGAAATGCAGGTCTCCCAGGAACTGCTTTAATGCCTAAGGGCACCTCGCCTAAGGGATCGACATTAATGGACAGACGGTCTTCTTTAAAAACTTTGCACTGTTCAAAAGTGTCTTATCACCGTACAGTGCTTGGAGTTCTGTAAACGTCGTTTAGGATAAATGTAATAATAAGTCCTGGGTTGACTTGACGAGCCAAACCTACATGGTATGTGTATTTTTTATAAATGTCATCGCTAAACTTAGCTAGTTAGCTAAGGAGCTACAGCAACAACTATAAGTTTATCAATTCTTTGAGATTCTATCTTGTTATTAATTTCTTCATATTATTTAGGAAACATGGTTAAAAAATAAATAAATAAATAAATAAGACGACATTAGTTACGATTGTGAGGAACAAAAAGTTGGAAAGTAGCTCCCTGCTGTTGTGCTTAACATGAACTAATCTGACTAAATAGGTCAATAAAAAGGAGAATTTCGGAAAGTATTTTTAATTTGATTTCGTTGGTGTTTGAATGACTTAAAAGAACTTAAAATTGAGTTTTTTCTCTCTCTTCACTGCACCTGTCCAAAGTTCCAGGTGCGAGCGCCGATCTGCTTCTCGGTCCCGTAGTAGATTTTCCCAGTGTCATTCAAAACATACTCCTTTTTCTCAGCATCGTTATCCATATACACTGTATCATCTGAAGAACAGAGACCACACAGAGAAGTTATTTTTTACACTCTTCTGAGGACACATAATCCCTGGATAATAAGAAACACTCATTGTGTGGCATTATCAGAGCGAGGAGGGATGCTGTACTTTCCGGCGTTTCTTGGTTCACACACACATACACACACACACACACACACAGACTACACTGAGCAGGACGCTGGCTGCTTTCTTTCTTTAATGACACATGGGCAAGAGGAATGTAAGAGGAGAGCAGTGGAGTTGTAGCGGAAAACAGAACAAAACTAAGATAAGCGAGTGTGTATGAGGCTATAGCAGATATAAAAAATAAAAAAAAGAATGAATGAAAATTATGACTACAATAAGGAAGGGAAAAAATTAAACATAAAGCAACTCGTAAAGGAAATCCTATTTTAGTGACAGAACAGGAATAAGAAAGTGATCTCTTGGGGAATGACACAACAGGAAAAGGTGGAAGCGGGAGAGAAAGTTATACAAAGAGAAAGTTTTGAAAAGGAGAGGAGAAACTGTAGGGAAAAAAACCTGAAAAGAGGACATGTTTGCTTCCTTATTTAACATCTCTGGCATTCGGCATGAAAGTTAAAGAGAGAGAGAGGGAAGGACAGATGGAGGGATGGAGGGAGGGAAAGTATTAAAACCTGATAAACCACACTTTGATTTTAATATAAAGGTAAAGAAGCAAAACAAATTGCAAAAGTCTACACAGCTCTAACAGCAGTTATGGTTATAAAGCAAAATCTTTATAGTTTATTAATGCTAATGTTATGAATGTACTCCTTAGAATGAATTGTTTCTACAGTAACAGGTAAATCAGGGATGCTCCATGTGAACCATCTAAGCTGATTTAAAATCTACTGTATGGACAAAAGTATTTGACCAAACCTGCCAAATAAATATACTTCAATATGGGGCTGTTCCCCCATTTGCAGCTATAACAGCTTCCCTGCTCCTTCCCCAAGATTTTGGAGTGTTTCTGCAGGAATTCCTGCCCATTCATAGAGCATTTATGAGGTCAGACACTGATGTTGGATGAGAAGGCGTGACTCGTAATCTCCATTCCAGTTTATCCCAAAGGTGCTCGATGGGGTTGAGGTCAGGGCTCTGTGTTCGGGCCATTCAAGTTCTTCCACACTGAACTCATCAAACCATGTTTTTATAGTCCATGCTTTGTTCCATGGCACAGTCAGTTTGAAATAGAATAGAAAGAGGGCCCAAAACTGGTGCTACAAAGTTGGACGCATAGCGTTGTCCAAGATGTCTTTATATGTTAAAGCATCAAGATTGGCCTTTCACTGGGAATAAGGAGCCTGATTGATTGAAACACCCGAATTCAGTAATTAACAGGTTTAGCCAAATACTTTTGTCCATATAGTGTGTTATATAATATGCTGATATATAAAATCTAATAATCAGAAGAATAGACATCTATTTAACATTTACAGAAGGAGTGTCTGGGTTCAGCACTTAACAGGCAGCAGATTGTCCACCATGTGAAGGTCTTCAGGTTAAACATGTAACATGACAAGCTGTAAGTTTTTTTGTCTATTTTTTTGCAATAAAACAACTAAAGAACAATTAATGAAATGATGGATGATTTCCTATTATGCTAATAAACTCTGATAATTGGTCGATTTTTTATTATTTTTTTTTACTGCTTTTTGTTTTTACAAATTTTGTCACTCGTTATTGTTAAAAAATGCATTTCATTGACTGTTTCTGTTGATACATCGTATACTTTTGTTTAACATCATTTTTTGGGTGAAATGAAAAAAAGTGAAAAATCACATCAAATCAGGTGATTAACAGGTGAGTTATGCATATTTTTTCAGATTCCTGTTCAATAAGCTAATAGGTTTATTTTGTCACGTTCTGCTGGATGTTGGACTGTGGGTGTGGCATAGGCGCAGAGGGGGTTAAGGTGTAACAAAGTCTTTAATGATAATAATGAAACAAACAAACAAACCAACAAAGGAAGTAGGCATAAAACATGGAGCATGCCATCAATCATAACTCAAAACACAAACACACAGACAAGGGATTGCACACTAATATACAATACAGACATGGGGATACCAACTGGACTAGACAAGACACACTAAACAGACTAGCGGGCTAAACACTA
>JAQQZS010000018.1:18032956-18062650 GCA_030068045.1 Platyallabes tihoni | reverse complement strand
TCAGTTCAGGTGAGCAATCCTCGTCACCTGACTGAGGTGCCCTCTGGGAAACCGGGTCTTTAAACAAAAACTACAAAACGAAAACACTGCCCTCTAGTGGGCAACCCTCACATATTTCTGTGTCTGGTTCCTGAGATATGGCCAATGCAAGTTCGTCTACAAGGAGGGCCCCCCCCCCAAAAAAGTCAAAATCCTTTTTGTGGAATATGTACAGTAAATGAGGATTCCATGAAATAGTTTTGAACTTTGATTTCTTTTCTCCTTGTTCATCAAAGGATCAGGAAGATAAGGTATTTATTGACAATTTCTTTTTTTTCACAAAACTAACCTGTGCGACTTTATGTGATGGGCCACACTATATCTTTGCACGTCTCACCTTCACACCAGGGGTTGAAGAGCATGTAGACGTCTTTCTCGGGGTCATGCGTGTGAACAGACTCGCTTCCTGTACTCTGGGTGCTGACTGTGAGCTTGTATTTTCCAATGACGGCATTAGAGGGTGAGTTGATGGACAGCTTGATGCTATTGGCATTCTGTTCCACAACCTTGGCTTCCCAGCACAGGTCCTTCAGCTCCTCCACGAGCGGAATGATGATGTGCGTGCCCTTGGACACCAGTGGCTGTGGACCTTTTAAAGAAAAAAGTTCAGAGAAAAGATGAACATGTTTTATTAACTTGTTTTGGGGTTACAGAGGGTTACTTGAACTACAACAACTCTATGACTTTAGGGTTTATTATAGAGCAAAAACACAGCCTGTCTGTTCATGAACCTGATAAGTTTAATGCCAAGTTTGATCCATTTTCTAAAGCTTGTCTTGGTTTTCAAGCTGGTGTTGAAAATCATGTGTGAGATAGTAGTAGCCCAAATATTTGAGTTGTTGCAACACTTCCAAATGCCAATGAGACATAGTAGTGTGTGCCTGGGCTTTTAAACAGTAAGAATTTATGTGTTTATTCTGTGTCATTATTTCACACCATAACAGTGGGTTGTTGTCACAGGTTCTCCACCCTTCCTCTCTTTATCTACCCTCACGCAGGAAAACTATTCTTAGGTTCCCACCTAAACTTTAAATACTGACATATTAGTTCACTTCCTTTCATTTCTGCTTCATTTTTACTGTAAATCTCCGGACCATTTTCACTCCGGTTTCTCCCACAGTCCAAAGACATGCAGTCTAATCAGTGTTCCCTAATTGCCCTAACCCTAACCCTGCAATGGCTTGGCACCCTGTCCAGGACGTATCCCTGGATCCTAGTGCCCTGAATCTCCTGGCATAGGCTGCAAGGCTCCCACGACACTGTATACAGGATAAAGCGGTATAGACAATGAGCCTTTTTCAGTGGTAGAATTCTCGCCTGCCACATAGTAGACCCAGGTTCAGTTCCCAGCCAACGCACCACACCCAGACACTGGGGTTGCACAAGCCGGTGCACCTGGGTTAAATAAGGAGGTTGCATCAGTAAATAAAATCTGTGGCAAATCACATAAGTGGAAGGAAACTCACTATGTGGTGACATAGAACAATAACTTCTGAACCTCTGCACTTCTGGAATGTGTCTACTGTCTTGAGATTAGAGCCAGAGGTCATTCATTCATTCATTTTCCTTATCTCTTATCCTGTGTAAAGTCCCTGAGGGTGTGCAATCTATCCTATACTAAACTATAATGAAATAATTTAGTTTTTCAATCATTTTCTCCTTTAGCTAACTGTTTTTTTTTTTTCAGTTTACTCTAATAATCATGTGAAAACAATCTCATATTCTCAAGCCTATTCTCAAATCATAAGTCTCCATTCTGAGTTGTCATTTGTTTTTAAATGTCTTATTAATTATGACTCTGTCCCTCTATATTTAATTTTTTGTTTTTAATCTTTTATTACTCAGTGTTATCTCTGTTATCGATGTTATCTTGTTTTACTGTTTACTTTATTCTTGTTTGATCTGGAAGGCGACCATAGGTAACCAGAAAGGCGCCTATATAAATAAAATGCATTATTATTATGATTATTATTATTATTCTGTGATATCCCAACCTGTACTCGGATGTAGCATGGTCAAATCAACCTACTGAGAAAGGCTCAGTTTTACTTTTTTATGCATTTAATGTGGCGGTAACATCTGCAAAATGAGCCTTGTTATGCATACACATAACCTGTAAGTGAACTTCCTGTTGGGTCATATATTGGCTTCTGGTCATATAACCACTCCCAGTATGAAGTCAGACAATCGGCAAGGTAGTGTGACAACAATATCCGTCATGAAAGCATCTAACACCTCGTACTGACCGGTCTTCAGCTCCAGATACAGCTTGTCCGTGTTTATATGGAAAGGACGGGAGAGGTCGAGCATGATATGAAAGGTCTGCCCTCGCCGGATGATGAGCTTACTGCCGTGATATTGCTCGGTGTGGTGCTCCTTACGATTCTGGCTGGTCTTTGAGCTGAGCAGGTCTACGGAGTGTACGACCAGAGACTGATCTGAAAAGGAAAGATAGGACGTAAAAGAAATTAAAGAGTGGAATCAAAATATTTGATCATGTTGTATTCACTGATGCTTTTCAGAAAATATCTCACCGTCTAGCTCGTTGTCTTCTGTGTGAGGTTCGGGAGGTTCAGGACATGGAACTATCTGTTCTTCCTTCACCATTGTGTCCATTTCATTTGCAACATCATAAGAGGTGCTCGTTCTGCGGAGACAACAAGGGCTAACTTTCCGTAACCATCGTTGACCGAATCCCTCCTGCCTGGTTTCCACCTCCCTCTCAGGGATTGCTTGTCCATTGCTGGTGACGGCACCATGGAAGCGGCCGACGGCTGAACTGTTTCTGACTGACATCCTGGATCCAGATGTTCTGAAAGAGAATATAGAGACCACTTAGTGTTTTTTTCATGTAAACTAACCTATTATTAATAACATTATTCTTTTTAACGGAGAAGATCAAAAGATTCAGCATGAAAGGAATATGTGTATTTCTGGTATATCATCTCTTACTCATTCTCTACCACTTATTCTATACAGGGTCATGGGAAGCCTATAGCCTATGCAAGGGGACGAAACAGGGTGGACACCTGGTTGGGGTGCTGGTCTATCGCAGACCTTACAGGCGCGTGCACAACCACACTATAGGGAATTTGGAAAATCCAATTAGTCTGAGAGTGTGGAAGGAAGCCAAAGTTCCCTGAGGAACCAAACAAGCAATGGGAGAACATGCAACCTTCTTACACGCAGACCAAACCCTTGACCCTGGAGATGCGAGGCCCCAATGCTAACCCTTGCGTCTTATCTAAATTCAGACAGAGAGATTTCACACTATTTATTCATCTATTCACTCACTCATCTTTACCAACCACTGTATGGTGCTACATGCTGGTTCATTACAAGGCTTCATAACCTATAAATCTGCAAAAGCATTCACATCTAAGGGTAATTTGTAGACTGTGGGTGGTCTTATAGACCTTTTGGGTGTTGTGAAGACACAAGAGAACCTCAAGGAAACCAATGACTCAGGCAGAAACTTTCCAAAGATGCATAAACTTATTCCCAAAGAAGGAAATCCAAAGGATAAAAAGTTCATCTCATCAAACCAAATGAGCTTAGGAGAATGCATGTGGGTGCATGTAAATGTGTGAAATGGCAAAACAAACCCTTTAGGGTTTCAGCTTCACCAAATCACAATGCCTGCACTATTATTAACACAACTGATTTCATGCAACGACTCCTATCAGCGTGTCATTGTTTTTGTACTAAATGAACAAGCAAAACCTTGTACAGCCTCAAATTGCCTCTGGGTTTGTCTCCAATCTGATTATCTGCGGGTATCTGATTCCCACATGGGGTGGCATTTCACAGTAAAAGTGAAAGCTCGACCATACGGACACATACAGTAACCACAAAGGAATCACAAAGGGTTAACTGTGTGTTAATGTGAAACATGTGTGTGACTACCAGCTCCCACCCAAATCACCTTTCCTCTAGTTAGATTTTTTTCCCTCTCCGCCGCATCCCGTCATCTGGACAGCTTTATCAGTGTTCCTGGGTGCTTTTTTTCCCCCCGCAACATTCGTCATGCTGCATAGAGTTCCTCAACACAGCCCTCCCAACACACAACGCACTTTGAAATATAAACAATCTCCTAAAGTTTAAATGCACTACGGCTACACACACAGTACACATGCTTCAGTCGGTAATGTTTACACATTATGCTTACACATGTACTGTATGGCACACATCCATATTTCCTTTTTTTCCCTTTTTTTTTGTACAAATTCTTACTTTTGTGTGTGTCTGTGTCTGTGTGTGTGTGCTCCATGTGGACTGTGCAATCCAGATCAAAATGCCTTTGACTCCCTATGCTGCCCCTCCTGTGACCATGACCGCACTCACGCAAACATGCACTGCATTATGGGGGAAAGGGTCGAGGGAGGGCGTATGAGAATGAGTTTTATGAACTCTATGTGTGCTTTCTTCTTAACAGATTTCTTGGCAGCTTTAACCTAGAATTCCTATCCCCTGCTTTCTTTTGATGCAGCATTCCTCTTTCAGACATCTGCACTCTGTTGTAAAAATGCACAACTGTGAGAAATGGCTTCAAATGCTCACTGAATCCATTATACTTCTTCCAAGTTGAGTTTTAAAATATTCCAGTTACATGATGTGCACTTCCTTTAAATGGTTTACGTTCAAGACTAATTCTTACTTATCTCAGCGGGATATTGTAGATTTGTGTGTAAGAAGTTTTCATCATAACAACTGTTCACAAATCTGCTCTATGCTTTTCTGCAACTGAACCTCATTACACACTTAGTACTATTTAATGATATACTATACAACTGTATAGAAATAAAAAATATATATACAGTATATTGAAATGGCTTGGGTGGAATGGTGACTTAGTGGTTAGCACTGTCGCCTTGGACCTCCAGGGTCCGGGTCCGATTTCTATTCCCATGCATGGAGTTCTATGCATGTGCTTGGTGGGTTTCCTCCGGGTACTCCGGGTTTCCTCCAACAGTCTAAAGACAGGCAGATTAGGCTAATTGTCATTCCCAAATTGCCCATAGTGTATAAATGTGTGTGAGTGTGTTTATGTCTGTGTGCCATGGATTGGCACCCTGTCCAAGGTGTACCGCGCCTTGTGCCCTAGGTTTCCTGGGATAGGCATTAGGGTCCTGACCCTGACCCAGGATAAAGCAGTAGAGACGATTAAGATTAAGTGAAGTGCCTTGTAATGTGTGGAAATTTTTAACATACAAACTGGTTGATTTCAATTAAGAATTTAACCAATTGAAAATGTAATGACTGATAAATTTGTTTTGCATGATATTTCTCTGCAACTTATATTTTATGGGTCTTGTTTGTAAAAGGGTCCAAAAAGCAAGAGCTGTATGGGTTGTTTTTATTATTATTATTATTATTATTATTATTATTATTGTTTAAACTATTTGTGCTTCATTAATTTCTCACACAATTAATTAATTAGAATTGTGCCACAAATATTACTTTAATAAACTTAAATTCAGAGAAAAAAAAGTTTTGTGTTACCATAGTAATGAATTAGTTATCAATGGTTAATGTTTTTAACTTTTAAAATCATTAACACATTTAAAAAAAAAAGAACAAAAAAGTGTCAAAATGTGTATCCTGAGTCAGTAACGCTTTTCTACTGCACTCATAACCTCTTGATGAAATACTAGCTTATTTAATATATTTCCTGCTAACAAGTTTAAGTTGTTCTTTAAGATTTTGGTCACACCAGTTTCAAGCTGGTCAGAGACTTTATCATCTCATCAATGCTCCATACACTGGACCCATTACAGTTTACATACCGTATTGGATCCAGTGTATGGGGTAATGATGAGATGATGAAGTCTCTGAACATACACTGGACCATATAGACCGGACCCACCACAGTTTACATACTGTCCAAATCAATCAACCAGCAATTCCATCACACACACATCCTACACATCACCAAACAATCTAGACAACAAAAGGGAAAGATTACGTTAAAATACACTATTTAACTAAAACACTATTATCCCCTTCATACTCACCACCATTTTAAATAACCTGTAACTCAGCCTATCCCTTTATCAGTTGATCTCCAATTACCTGACTGACAAACCGCAAGCAGTATTGATGAGCAAACATGTCTCACCCTCCATCACCCCTAGCACTGGAGTCCCACAGGGCTGTGTCCTGAGCCTCCTCTTATTAAGTACAACCCATGTACAACTCTTAATGAGAATATACAACTCATTAATCTGAAGACACTGCCGTGATCAGTTTGATCTCAACAATGACAACAGTCAGAAGGCATACCTGAAGGAGATTAAAAATCTGAAAAACTGGTACCAGGAGAACAACCTCGTCCTGAACAGCAGCAAGACAAAGAACCTGATAGATCACTTCAACACGAAGCACTTTCATGAGAGAAGCACTTTCACTTCAACACGAAGCACTTTCATTATCGAGTCGATAAAGTGGACAGTTTATGGTACCTTGGTGTTCAACACTATGATGAAGAAGGTCTTTCACTCTCTTTACAAGCTCAGACTGAAAGGCTTAAGGCTGCCCTGCAAGGTGATAAGGAACTTTTATACCTGCACCGTAGAGAGCATACTGACAGGGAGCATTGAGCCTGGTTTGAGAACAGCACCAAGCAGTATGGATGGGCTCAATCGGCTGAGCTCCCTGACCTGCACTCTATCTACAGCAAGCAATGATGGACCAAAGCCGGTAACATAGCGAAGAACCTCAGTCACCCCAACAAAGGACTCTTTTCTCTGCTGTTGTCAGGGAAGTGCTTCCACTCCATAGAGACCAAAACAAAAACAATGAGGAGGAGCTTCTTCCCAGAGGCCCTCAACCAGAACATACTGTAAGTAGTAGTAAATTGACTGACTTTCTTTTTCTTCAGATAATACACACACTACATTCCTGCTAACATGCCAGAATCATGATGTAGCACTTTCCTCACATGTAGCACATTTCTCGTCTGTTGCACATTTCTTGTTTGCTCACTGCTCACTTGCACATAAGAAAACCATCTTGCACATTAGGCCATGAACTGCTGCTGACATATGCACACTATATTTTTACATTTTTATCCCTTTATATTTTTATACTTTATACTTTACACTATTCCTATGTAATTATATATATATTTTTATTCTACTTCTATTTTATTTCTTAATTCCCAGTTTAACTCATACATGCAAACGGAAAGGAAGTTTGTAGAAATAGCTAAAAGGTTAGCGCTAAAAATAAGCTGATCAGCTTTAATGTAATCAGTGACATTATTATTTTTGGATGAAGGTTTCAGCTTGATGCACGTAGACATCTGCCTGACTTTCTGTACGGCAGAACTCTCTGCCTAACTTATTAATACAAAGAAATAAAATATTATAATGTTGAGTATCACTCGAATTACTTACTTGACCCAGTAAGTTCTCATTAAAACTTCCGGTTTGTGATGTGGCACATAATTGCTCATAATTTCACTTCTCCTAAACATTTTTTATTTGTGTATGGCACAGGCTTAACACCAGATGAATACCTAAGTACTGCCACAGCTTCATTAAATTCTGTCCAGCTATCGATTTAAGACGTGCCCACAGTTGCAGTGTGCAGTACACTGTCAAAACTTGCGGTTTCTAATCTGGTGCAGAATTTCTCATGACTTCACCTCAAAAGTACTTAACATTTTCTAGTCCCCCCTTTTTTATTTATTTAATAGTGTGAATAAAAAACTCTTAAACTGGCTAGCTATTTATATTTAGCTAATCAAATGACCACAGCTTAGTGAAACACTTGCAAATACTGCCAAATGTTTAGATTGAGCCGTCCCAATGACTAGCTATCTTATTTAATTCTTATTTAATTTAATTGATCATTGGCTTTAGCAAAATGTTACTCATGCGCCACATGAGAGACAAGTGCAATCACCACACAGCTGGACCAGTTTGAACTGGTGAGTTTTTACATGCCTATTCTGTATTCAGACTAAGTGTCTGGGAAAGCCATGGCTAAACAGTTGCCCAGAGCTAAAATGCAGTGAAAAAATATGTGTATGGGGTAAAAAAGAAAGAAAGACAACACACAACCTATTCTTACTGTTCTTTGAACCAGACCAAGTCCATTAATCAATCCTGGTAAAGTTCTAAACTGCTATGTCTTTTTGCAGACTCCAAGTCCCTTTCAGTCTATTTGTGCTTTTCTGTCGCCAGCTGGTAGTAAAACACTTACAACCCATTAATGGCACAAACAATATCCATGATCTCTGTGAGCCATAATCCAGTGGCTTTAGGGGTTAAATATCTGTGCCTGGTTCTCGACTGTCACAGATCTAAAGGAGGGCCAGCTGTTGGACTGAAGCCATTGGGAAAGCTGCCTGCAGCTGCTGGAGCGTGAGACGAAGATCCCAGGACAACCACCGGGACAAGACCTAACTTACTGGACTTATCCAGGCCAGATCAGATGGTGTTGTGGAAAACAGAAATAAAACCCCATTCAACATGTTAAATAACACAACAAATGTCAATGTGCTAGGGATAGCAATACAGATTTCTGGCCTTTATTTTGTCAACGAGTGCCCAAGTTTCATTAAGGGCTTTATAGACAATGCTGATAATCTTTAGGGTATTGAGTATGGTTAGTATCTATCTATGACGTTATATTCCTGCCACAATTCTAAGCGCGCGACATCTCAATTCTGTGCGCGCTCAAAGAAACAGCCAATCAGAAGTAGTGTATGGATGTCTGTGATTGGCTAGTTCTGTGGCAGAAAATAAAATGTTGCACGCGCGAGTCGAGCGCGCACAGAATCGAGAGGTCGCGCGTACGTGGAGGTTATGTTAAGCGCGCGGGGGAGACACTGCACGCGCAGAATGGAGCTGTTGAGCGCGCAGTAGAGACACTGCACAGCGCATAGAGTGCTTTGTCTGCTCCCAAAATGTCAAACCGCGCGCTCAGAATTGAAGTATCACCTATGGCCACGGGACCAACGGCGAGCAGCTGAAAACCTAATGCAGAAAACCTAATGCAGCACAGATTACAAAAAAAACACAATACTGGCCATGATAGAAAAGCACCAGAACACCCAGTGCACCACAGCCCACCATGCATAGGGCTCACCAAGCAAAGATTCAAACCCACTGACCTGGGACCCAAATTATCTAGATCTCAAGCCAATCGATCAGCCATGGGATGTACCAGACAAAAAAGTCCCCACCCCATTACCCACAGCACCCAAATAATCCGTTGCCAATGTCCCGATGCCAGACACGACAGCACACTCGCAGAGGTCTTGTGGAGTCATGCCCAGACAGAACAAACGGAACTTACACAATAATGGGCATAATGTTTTGGGTTATAATGTTATGCCTGATCGGTGTATGCTTCCATGCAATGTTGTAAAAAAAATTTCCATCCATGGGTAGTGTACGTGCATGTCATGAATGGTTTATTGTAATCACTCCCAGATTTTACCACCTCTGAAGCCTCACCCTTAATTTTATGATGCAACATATGATGTGAATAAACCTTAGGTTTTGGTAAACAGTAGCTATAGTCTGTTCCTGCAATTTTATTCCCATAAGTCCAGTGATTAATTTGATGAATCAGGCTGTAACTCTCGTCTGGGAAAGTCACAGAAAGAAGATTTCGTCACTCAGACACCGTACATTCATTGCAGATGTGTGATGGGTTACACAAAAAGAAAAGAAATATTTTTGATTTTACGCAAGTTTGGAAGTTTTGAGTGTTCACATTTTATCAAAAGCATTTTAATTGCATGGGGAGAACCTGCAAACTCCATGCACAGAGGTGGGAATCAAACACAGGTAGGAATCGAACTCAGACCCAGGAGGTGCAAAGCGACAGTGCTAACCACTAAGCCACCATACCATCATCTCCTGATAATAGAGCTAATGTATTTTGCTTACATCACTCTAAAGCATATTCATTAAAGAACCAGTTAAAACTAAAGCTGAACTGATCACCAGTCATGGCCAATCATGCCGAAAAAAAAAAAACAGCCATTTTCAGTCACTGGGCGATCAATCAGTGCATCTCCAATATTAAACCTTTAAAGAAGCCTTTCTCCAAAATAAACAGGATTCAAAGTTATTAACATTTTATCTCTTTCTCATCTTCTCATTTTTTTTTCTGTGCAGCTGCCAACCTGCCAGGCAATCTTTTATCAAGTAGACGCCTCTGTGTATTATGAATATTATTTTAAACTATTCATAATACACAGAACAAAAATTAACCTTTTTGCAAAAGTTTTTTCCCACCATCTGAATAAAATGTAAAAAAAAAAAAAAACTTCCTCTTGTTTCCCAAGAAAAAAGGTATTTTGTCACAATAATGTCTTCATATGTATGACTGTCACAAAAAAAATCTTGATATTAATTTCATGAGACTTGAACTCATGTGACCATAAACACTGATCCATAATCACTAAAGCACATCATGCTTCAAACATTCAGTTCTTGCCCTTCACTATCTGTATCTTCATTCTATTTGTTCATGTACTGCACTTTCCTCCCCTCCGTCGCCTCCTCATCCTTCCTCCTTTGCTTCTCTGACTTTTTTTGCCTATTTTCCTATTCTTTGTACTGTATGTTGCTGTTGGCCGAGCTTTTCTTCTCTTATTGGAATGTGAAAGGGCATGGGCTGGGTGTACAGATAAGTCTGACATATTCCAGACGAGAAACCACCCTATAAAAACACCTCACTTCTCAAACCCACTCACCTCCTGTGCTTCGTATAGCCCTTACTGCAAAGCTTTTGGAGAATTTATATTGCAATAAGATTTGACTACAGAATTGAATGTTTGTCACAGGCAGTAATCTGAGTTCTCTTATCAGTTGTGGTTGGAGCACTGACAGATGTCTAGGCACATGGAAAAGTTGTAAATGTCTTGCCTAGACAGTTGACAAAGATAGGAACAATCAAACTACCTCATGAACCAGACTGCTCGTTTGAGGTAAATCTGGATACATGGGTATTTTTTCTTACATTTAATTAGATATTGCTATTTTATTTCACATCCAAGATGTTATCAAACCTACATAATAAAAGATGAAATAGAACCAGACCCAACACTGCTTGACTTCTTTCTTTGTTCTGGGGAGATTCTGATAAACTATTGACTTCAGATCAGCTCAATCATTGCACTAAGGGAGAAAATCATCTCTGCATGTAAAATCAGGTCTGATAAATATGATAAATAAAGAAATGTTCGACGTTCTTGCATTCATCATACACACAACACATCATTGGTCCTGTGTATGGTCATGGAGGGGGATAACAGAGAGCTCAGGGCACAACATGGGGTTGACCCTGGATAGGGTGCCAATGCATCACACTCACACACTACAGGCTATTTGGAAACGCAAACAATCCTGCATGTTTTTAGATTGTGTGAGAAAACCAGGTATTCCAACCCCTAACCACACCCAATTTGAGTATTTGCTGTAATTTACCCTTTTGAATGCCTTTCAGCATATGACTCTAGGCCACACTATGTCCTGTTTGTCATGAAGACTTAAAAAAAAAAAAAAACAGCGCCAAGAATTTAAAAAAGGCAAACACAAAAGTGTGAACAACACCTAGTAATTTGTCAAAATAGTTAAATGGGCTCATAAATTCAACCTAAGCAATCATGCAAACTTAATCTAACTACTGAGAGCTTTCTCCTTGTAAATTTCTTTTAAACATAATTTGCCAAACAGAGGTGTGGGTAACTTTTTAAACAATCACGCATAACTGAAGTGGGTTATCTGTGACCCTGAGCTTTTAGACAGGCCCCAGCCTTAGCGTGCAACCTGACACAGATGGCAAAACAACGAGAGCCAATTTGTAATAGTATTACAGGTACTCTTGAAAAATTTTGTACCCCTAAGGATGCCACTGCAGCAATAGAAAAAATTACAGTTTGGTGCTATTTTTTCATATAAGGATTATATTAATGGTATAATTAAGTGGTAATTCAACACAGAGAGATTAGGTAATGGGAAGGGCCTATAGTGAGCGGTGGCAAATTTAGATATGGGCAACATGGGCAGCCATCCAGGGTGGCATCTTGCCAGGGGTGCCACGTGGTGGGAAAAAATCTAATAAAAATTGAGAAGAATGAAAACATTTACTTTATTGGTTTTCTTTAATTTCTTTTTAATTTAACTTCTTCCTTTTTTCCCCACAGGCATTAAAAATTCGATTCCCGTCTCTGTTTGCATGTTCTCCCCGTGCTTGATGGGTTTCCTCCGGGTACTCCGGTTTCCTCCCACAGTACAAAGACTTGTAGGTTAAGTTGATTGGCGTTCCCAAATTGCCTGTAGTGGGTGAATGAGTGTGTGAGTGAGTGTATGTGTGTGTGCACTGCGATGGATTGGCACCCTGTCCATGGTGTACCCCGCCTCGTGCCCTAAGCCTCCTGAGATAGACTCCAGACCACCGAGCCCCTGAATACAGGATAAAGCGGTATAGAACATGAGTGAGAGTGAGTGAGTTAATGTGTTGATTATATTTAATGTTAATGTTATACTGTAGCTGGAATGTTAATCTTGACTGTTAATTGGAGGTGGGTCATATCCTGATGCACTTCACATTAAAAAAAGAAATAAGTTCAAAGCCGTTTGATGTCCCATTTAGAAAAACAAAGAGGAAAGAAAAGAACAAAAGTGTGAAAGATAAGGATATGCAGCTACGTCATCTCTTTAACAATATCTCTTATAATAACATAGAGTGGTATAAGACTTTTTTTTTGGCATACCTGGAAGGGGAATTCTATGAAAGAGGACTTTAAAAACATACAATTACAAACATATGTGACTTCTGAAGATAAAAAAGTCAGAATTTTAAGTGTTTTGAGGGTAATGTCATAATTCTGAATTTAAAGTCAAAATACTGAGTTTAAAGTCAGAATTTTGAAGAAAAAAGTCAACATATTCTTCTATAGACATTTGGTGTGAATTCTGCTTCACTTCATCAGAGATTTTGTAGAAGAAAAAGAATAGAATAAAGAATAATAACGAATAAGGTAACACATGGGTGTTACTGATGTTCAGCTGGACACAGATTTCTACATTTACTAGCATCCTCATATGGAAGGAATTTTTAAAGCCTAAATATTATACATACTTCATAGCCGCATGTTACTATAAAATTAGGAGGTCAATAGATTTCCACTTTCCCATAACAAAGTTTTGGCACCCAAAAACTAAAAACAGCAATTTAGAGTTATGAATTTAAAGACGATGCATCATTCTTTGAGCTAATTCAAAAATGTGGGTTCACAATTCAGCAATTGCTGTCTCTATGATACAATCATACATGATACAGTTTTCTATTTTCAACATCATAAAAACAGGACATGCAATAGTAACATTCTTTTTCTGAATGACTTTGATAAATGTTTCTACAAAAAAAAGAGAAAACACCTTAAATATGACATAGAAAGTGAAAGTCATGATATGATATATAGGTTCATATTAAAAGGAACGGCTGTGTAGCTGTTAATAATTATAACGGCTAATAATATTTGCTTCATTTAACATTCTGTTAAAAAGTATTTTGAAACAATGTTTACTATTTGAAACAATGTTTATCATTACTTGTGCTATATAAATGTTTACAACCAGCATTGTTTGAGATCAAAGCAAAAAATATTTAAAGCCCTAAATAGATACACATAAAAAAAGAAGTGAAACCTTACCCCTTCTGCAGCTCTTCCTCTCGCACACGTGTTTCTGCTCCTTGTCTTACCGTTAGTTTATAAAACTGTTTGTAAAAGTTAGTAGCATGTGAGACTATACACTCTGAACTACACTCTTGTCTCTCCAACGTACTTAAATCACACACGCATGAATGCTACTGTACACACGCCCATTTCCAAGATATGACAAGTAGAGCCCACCACCACGAGTGTGTGTGTGTGTGTGTGTGTGTGTGTGTATGAGGGTGGGTGTGGAAGTGTTGGGAGTGGTGGACTGTGCACATGAATGCTTTCTGGCCAGTAACATTTTTTTCTTCTTTTTTTTCTTTCTTTCATTCTTTCTTTTTCTTTCTTGCGCAGCAAAGATAAAGTGCAAAATTCACAACTCAACCACAAGCACAGGATGCATGTCAGCTCAGCTGTAGACACAAAGCAAGAACCTTGAACTCTATAACTTTTCACTTTATAAATACAAATCTTCTGAATGATTGTTTCATTTTCTATAACAGCAATTTTGTTTAGAATAAAAAGAAAAACCTGTAATTAATCCTTCAAAAACAAAGCATAATTTGTACATTTAAAAAATGCAATAGTTCAATATCTGGGGATCATGTTTAACACATACCACAGGGTACTAGATAACCAGTATAGTGTTATAGTCTGTTAGCCTAAATCCTTTTTATATGTTTCATTTCATTTCATCTATTCCTCAGTATTCTTATATTATATGTTTATTCTACTTTCATTATATTTCTTTTTTAATCACAAGTATCTATCTACTGTATCAAAAAAAAAAAGGTATCTATCTATCTATCTATCAAAAAAAAAAAAAAAAGCCTGGAGCTTATCCGAGGAGACTTGGGGCATGAGGGGGGATACACCCTGGATAGGGTGCCAATCCATTGCCAGACACACACATACACACACTCACACATTATGGGCAAATTGGGAACGCCAGTTAGCTTAATCTGCATGTCTTTGGAGGAAACTGGAGTACACAGAGGAAACCCACCAAGTACAGGGAGAACATGCAAACTCCATATTGTCCATGCACAAATAGGCGGGAATCGAACCTGGCCGGGACTCGAACCCGGACCCTTGAGGTCTAAGGCGACAGTGTTTTTTTATATTTTTAAAAGGTTTTATATTGTAATTGCAATGCCTCTTCCGGTGCTGTATGTTTTATTATTAAGTTGGTGTCTATCTGTGCTTGGGTCAGACGAATAAAATACTCATTTCACTGGAATTTCCACATTCTAACTGAACGTCAGCCCTGAACTTTAGGTAGTTCTATTGCACAAGAACAAGCATTTCTGGCTACTTCGGGGTCATGCCATGACAATCCAGCAACTTTTCACATCCTGCCACTTGTAATACAAACGACAAATGTTGTCATCACTGATTAATAACCACATATCAGTTCACAGTGACGTGCTTATTTTATCCAGAAAGTGCAATGTTGGTTGTGTGTGTGTGTCAGCTCTCACGTATTCTAATACTGTGTAAAAGACTTAGGCACATGCAAAGTAATGCTGTTCAAGCAGAGTCAAAACTTAGTGTGGCAGCCCTTTGCTTTGCTTAAAAAATCACGAACAATACAGATGGTGCAGCTTTATAAAGAAAGTTTTACTGAGGGTACAAGAGAACTTAGCACAGTTCACCTGGAGGCTTCGACTATCTCATTTGCTTTTTTTTTTATGCATGCATTAGCAGCCTTAATCATGGGTACTGAAATGGCACCTATACAATATAATACTTATAATGTACTTACAACTGTCACTCGAGTGTGATTTTATTAAGGGAACCCCACAAGCAAAGATTAGAAAAGCAATCTAAAGAATTTAACATTTTTCCGATGATTAAGTAAAAAAAAAAACAACAGGATGACCCAAAGAGGCCAAGAACACATGAAAAAGAAAAAAAGAAATGTATATAAGTACACTCTGAGGTTGTAAGAAAACTATAACAAAAGTAGAAGTGTTATTGCAGATCTTTAAGTCTTTGTTTTTTATTATTACTGTTTTATTTTATTTTGAATAAGATGTATGTGATATGACCCTGTCCAGGGTGTACCCCGCCTTGTGCCCGAAAGTCTCCTGGGATGGGCTCCAGGCCCCCCCGCGACCCTGATCAAGGATAAAGCGGTATAGAAGATGAATGAATGAATGTATGTGATATGTGCAAACATATCCTAAAAAATAATGAAACGTGTTGTCTTTTTATGTCAGGTACTGTATCATAAGTATGACTTGAGTTTTAGGTCAAAAAGGGGAAGCATGCTCATGACTAATGGCTTGTCACACCATAGACATAGAAGTTCTCAAAGGTTAACAGAACACATGTGCTTGAGAGTCTGATGACTGAAATTGTTATTTCCTGTGGATCAAATTGTTTCCTGCATAAAGCATATATTAAATGTAATAAAGTAAGTATATGTAAAAAATGATATTAGATTGTGTGAATGTGCAAAAAAATTGTCCAGGCAGTGTTTTATACAGGGATATACAAATTTTAAACTTCGTTGATCATTAATGGTAAGAAAATTTATTTAAATGTGTTGGCTGCAGGTTATGAGGTTAGGGTTGATAGAAAGGAAATTATTTCAGAATTACTGAATTACGAACCATTGCTACATTGTAGATGTAGTTATTACTTAACAGTGTTATGGAAACAGGAAATCCTTTGTCCTTATTCATTGAGAAATTTACAAAACTGATGAGAATGCTGGAAAATAACTCCTATGGTCTACTTGTTTGACCAGCTCAGCCTTGTCATGGCACCTGATAGATGGACAGACCAAGCTGGATTTTCTATTAGGGTTGGTCCTTACTGGGGAGAAAGTGTGTATTATGATAGGCCAATTAGTCCGAGATGATGTCCAGTAGGCAACGATGTACTTTAATTGCCTGCTATGATCTACAAAACATGTATTATACACTGACAGGGAAAAAATGTAAAGTAATAATAATTTTAAAAATGAACATTTCAGAAAGGTTAAATTATTGGGCTGCATCAAGCAAAGAAAACAACTGAGGAGATTACTGGAATTGGGTTAAGAACCTCTCAACACATTGTTGAAAAACTGAAGGATAGTGCCAAACTGTCAACTTTGTGGGAAAAATGTGATTGGAAAAAATGCTGAATGCAGATCACTTAAACACTTGGTGTAGCTGCATGGTAAAAAATAAAATAAATAAATAAAAAATCAACAGTACAAACCATAGCTATGTTTATTAGTGAAAGTAAGAGCATTTCCATATGCACAGAATATGATAAGAACATACAGGATTGGGACTAAACAACTGTGTGTCCATAAGAAAACCACTTGTTTTCTTATCTAATCACGAAAAAGGCTTGAACTTGCTAGGGAGGAAAAAGATTGGGCTTTGGAGCAATTGAAAAGGGTCATGTGGCCTGATGTGTCCAGACTGACCCTATTCCAGAGCGATGGACTCATCAGGGTAAGAAGGGAAGCACATAAAATATTGGGCATATCATGCATAGTGGCCATGTGTTATGATCTGGGGTTGGTCAGGTCTAGACTCAGCAACGTCATGTGGCAATAAAATAAAGTCAGCTGATGACCTGAATGCACTGAATGACCAGGTTATCACATCTATGGGGTTTTCCTTCACTCATGACACGGGCATATTCCAGGACTCAGATTGTGAAAGAGTGGTTCTGGGAGCATGAGGAATCATTTTCACACATGAGCTGGTTCACACATTGTGTGACTGAATGAAATATTAAGAGTGTTGACCAGACAGTGTAGATCTAAAATAAGATCAATAGGTATGAAGAAGAGACGAGGGCTCCCTCTAGTGGTCGAGCTCTCGGTGTGCAGTCGTGGTACTGTTGTAGCAATTTTATAGTCTGTTCGAGGGTTTTTGGATTGAATGAATTTGCTACTTTATACTCACGATGTCGTTATATTTACACAATAGATACCTATAAATTGAAATTGATTAATTAAACGCATTTTACAATGACAATTAAATTTCAATAAACCGTTGTGTGCGTTTTTGGTATGTTTATGTCATTTTAACTTTCAACTTTGGATTTTAAGTTGTGTTTATTAAGAAAAGGAAAATAAATGATAATGTATTTAGGTATTTTTTGCAAGATATGTTTCAAATAATCAAAAAACGAAAAAGGTCTGAACGGGCATGACGTAAAGGTTCGGCGACGCCGGCTGAGTGTCGTCATCACGCTGCGACAACGCTTTCTCCCCTGGCCATGTGAGATGAGCATTGCAGGAATATGAAACGTCCAGGTGAGAATTCGGTGTTATTCTAATAGCTGTGTGTACATAGTGTAGTGTGTTAATGCTATAAAACTCTACAAATATTCAGCTATTTCTTTAATTTGATGGCTGACAGGAAGTTTATGACTCCTAGTCAATGTTTTGAACTAAATAAACCAACTCTTATCATTTGCTGCTAAAGGCTGAAATGTTTTATCTCTGATTATTACTGATGTGTTCAGTAATGTGTGTTATAATTCTCTATGATTGGTTCTGTACCTTGTTTGTACCTTTATGACGTCACAAGAGGACATTGTTATTACAGTGCCAGTGATGTTTATTAACAGAGAAAAACAAATCTGTCATCTCAAATACTAGAGATAGAACAAGCACTTGTTTTTCCAATACACATTTTAATCATTACACATTGTCTGGCCTAAAAAAAAAAATTTCAGTTCATGTGAAAATGATTCGTCCTGTTCCTAGAACCACTCTGACCACAATCTGAGTGCTGGAAAATATCCGTGCCATCAGGGGGAAAAAAACTCCATAGATAGAGATATAGATCCCCTGGTCATTCAGTACGTTCAGGTCGTCAGCTGACTTGATTTTATTGCCACATAACGTTTGCTGAGTCTAGACCTGACCAACTGAGGCCACACCAGATTATAACACACTGTCTCCAGAGGCTTGTACGTAGGCCCATATTCATGACAGGTACATCACTTGATGCGTTTCCTTCTTACCCTGACACGCCCGTCTGGAATAGGGTCAGTCTGAACTCATCAGACCATGTGACCTTAATCCATTGCTTCAAAGTCCAATCTTTATGCTTTACATCAAAGTGAAGGCCTTTTTCTGATGTGTGTTAATAAGAAATCTAATGTGGAAACTTTAGAGCAAAAGTCCAGAATGCAATGCAGGTGCACCAATTTATGATTGAGGTTCGAGAACTAGAAGATCGAGGGCGCAGTTGTGTCGACCGAAGTGTTGGCATGAAATCTGAAGCTTTGAAAGCTGATCTATTAGGACTGTAGAGATGAGGTGAAACAAGAGCTGGAGGGACAAGAAGATTTCTTTGCTGCGTCACATTCTGTAGGAAAAAGTTAGCCAAAGTGAAACATTCACATGACGATTAATGAAGTTTAAATCAAAAAGTCAGCAAATAAATCTTATGCACATCTGAACATCACATGTTGCTTGATATTTGTCTTTTAAAGGCAGTTTAATATAAGAATGTAATAGCTAATGCTGTCACTCGCTATTAATACTGCTTGCATTTGTCTTTCAGTTTACCGAGAACTAGAGAAAATGTGACTGAATGCCTTCCAGAAGCTGTTTGAGTCCTGTAATACACTAATAAGAGAGAGATGGTGGAAAAGATGGGAGCGAAGGGTCAAAGGCATTTTGGAGAACAAGGGCAGAAGAAGATGAAAAAGAAGCCTGATCAGAGTAAAGGAGGAGGACGAGGAAGCAGCTGCCGTGGTGAGGAAGGAGGAAGGAGGAAGCGTCTGGATGCGATGACCATGGGCTATTTTCGCAGAGTGAGTGAGAGATTGAGCGAAGGGTTTGCTGATGATGAGGAGCGAGGTAAGACACAAAGTCATGTCTTAATCTACAGGCTTTGGTGTAGTGAGAAATCCTCTTTTTCATGTCATATTTGATTCTTGCTTCTAGACTTATAATAAAATAAAAATTTAGTTTCACTGTACAAACAGATGTAACAAAAAAGCCTTTTTCTTTCCCTTAGCTCTGTTTGTTGAAAACGTTCTCTCAGAGGTGAAGGGAAAAGCTGGCCTCGTCTCCACAGACATGACGGGCAGTCTGGCCCTCCAGAAGCTCCTGTCACTGGCCAGCCCTAGTCAGGTGGCAGAGGTTATGGTCGAACTAGGCGGAGAAACGGGGTCAGAGTTTAAATCTGTTTCGTGTGACAGATGTGGCGGTCATGTGATCGAAAGTGGTATCAAGCAGATGGCTAAGTGGACAGGTAAGAATACCGCATGTCTGTATGAGCAATAACAGTGAGTGACGTTTTTCTCTGTATTACCCTGATTCCTAATGGACTTTGTCTTCCCCTGTGAAAGACGGCCCCTCTGAAGAGGACAGCAAGTCCGAAAATGATCAAGAAGAACCAGAAGGCGAGAGACGCGGGACGCTGGAGGATCAGGTGCTAAGTCTGTGCCGAGTCGTGAGAGAGAACATGGTAGACCTGATGAAAGACACTCACGGGTCCCATGTGCTCCGGACGCTTATACACGTGCTCGCGGGATGTTCGACCCAAGAGCAGCCGGACGCACGTCCAGGTGGGAGAACCCGGGATCTACCATTTAAGAACAACCTTCATTATTGTGTATTACGAATTTATTTGTACCGCAGTTTAAAGTCTGTAAAGCTAAGAGTGCACCACCTGTAGGATTATAGAGGAACTGCAACATTTTTGCAGCCACAAGTTTGTTTTTGTGTTCGTTTCTTATAGTTAAAAAGCAGAAGAAAGCTGAACCAGAGCTGACCGACTTTGAAGCACCGACGTCATTCTGGTGGGAGCTCAAGTACCTTTCAGAGTCTCTGATGGAAAACGTTAGCGGTGAGTGCCGCATGATATGATAAAGTAAACGAAATGTGGAAAAATTTGGAAGAGAGCTCTCGCTTATGTTTTATTTTTATTTTTTTTTCCTTGTTCATTTCTCCGTTCCAGTCTGTGCCACCAATCCCACTGCCTGCGCTGTGCTCCAGACCCTACTGACCGTCTGCCATAGGAAGAGACCCATTCTAGGCAAAAAACTCAACAAGGGCATCATGGAATACTTGACATCACGTAGCTCAGCTCCTGGAGTCAGGTCAGGATGATGGATGGATGAGGGACATGTGGGTGTATGGATGAAATAAGGGTGCATAAGGATGAATGGAAAACATGGATTGATTCCATGGATGGATGGAATGATAGATGTGTCATGTTGGACATGAATGAAAGAAGGAGATTTATTGGGTAGATGGATGCAAAATATATATGTGAGGATGGGACGAGTTGGAGAACTGAAGTTATGGATAGATGGTACTTGACAAATAAGAGATGAATGGGTGCAGTATGGGTAAATAGATGGACGGATGATTATGTGAATGGATGGTGACATGGATAAATTAGTGAATGAGCACAGCAACATGATTGACAGATGGATGGATGTTAAGAGCATGATGGGATAGGTGGTGGGACAGTATGGAAAGATGGGTTAAAAGATTAAAAGTGACACTGTAGATGAGTTAATGGATAGACAGGTGGATGTGACATGAATGAATAGATGTATATAAGATACAGAATGTCATCATTGCCATGTAATAGTCTCTCTCTGTCTCTCTCTCTCTCTCTCCAGCCCCCTCTTGGTGTTCCTGAAGGACCAGTCGTGCAGTCGGCTCATCCAGACAGTGTTCCAGTTCTCCCATAAAGCTTTGCTTCGAGACACCTACAAGAACCACCTGAAGAACCAGCTCATGCCTCTCGCTCTTCATCCATTTGCAAACTACACCATCCAGTCCTTAATCGCGGCCTCGGTCAAGTATAAAGTGGTGTGTTGTTGCTCAAAGCCGCATTATCTTCAGCATTTATTCTCTTTTATTGCTCTTCAGTGCTCTGTAAACCTCTGCCTGTTTCTCAGTTCCTGAAGGTGTTTAATGAGCTGGCACCCGGGTTCGAGGCGATCCTGGCGGCGGGGCACATGGGGGTCATAGTGCAGTTGGTGGAGAGCTGCGTAGACAGAGAAGAGAAGCAGCCTGACATGCTAAAGCTCCTCCTAGAGGTAAAACTCTTACTGTTTTTTCTGTACAAAGTCTTCATGGCGTACACATTTTATGGCTAATCAAATGTTTCCATCTTTTAAAGCGTATATATATTTGCATCTATTTAACTGTCCTCAAAAACTTGGTTATATAATTCAATTATTCCAGTGAAATTAATTTAAGAAGTGTTAGTGAAGAAGGTGATCTTGTGTTACACATGCATGTGTGCATTTTGTACTATTTTATAGCAGCTTTTATTATGAGGTTTAGCACAGTGAAAGGGGCGGGGCTTGTGGAATTATTATACTTTTTTTGTTTGTTGTTATTATTTTGTAAATGTGCAACTTCAGGTTATAAATAAATACATAATTAATTAATTAATTAACTAACTAACTAAAATTTATTGATAAATAAATTGAATTTATTTACAAAAGTTGGGTGTAAATTATATTGTTTGCTTTATTTTTTTTTGTTTTGGTTTATAAAGAAACATTTAAAATAATGTTGTTGTTGTTAATAATAATAATATTATGAAATAGGATGTTGTATATTTTCTACTTTTTATTACTAATACTATTGTGTATATGAATATTATTTTTACATGTTTATAGTTTTAAATTATTTGTAAAATAAGTGACCTTATATTTTTATTTATTTATTTATTTATTGTTTTTGTTTGTTTTAATGCACTGGCTTAATGAACAAAGCAAATTTGAATATAATATTTTGAAACCATAAAATTCAATCATGAAGCATACAGTGTCTGTGCTGTTGTAGTAAATAAAAAAATATATGTTTTCCTGCATTAAACAACATTAACCGGGTTTCTTCGCAGGCGTTTCACTGCAGCGAGCCGTTCACCCGCCACCTCTCCTGTCTCCCCCTCTTCCTGTCCTTACTCACACACGAGGTGTACTACAACACGGAGGCAGCAGAGGGCGACGCTGTTCCTCAGGTACACACACCTCCTGCACCTTAAAAGAACCTGACAGAAATAGCAAAAAAAGAAAAAAGACCATGTCTGTTCATTTCCAGGAAGGAGTTATGAAAGGGAGTGCAGTTTTTTTTTATATGCATATTTTTGCCTGCTTCCTCTTTTTTTTTTTTTTTTTTTTCTTCAATATTCCAGCGCCGTTATGCTCCACATTTAACCAAACGTGTAATTGTTGGTATGGCGAAGGTTTTCCAGAGGAGACTTTTATTTTATATTTAATAGATGGAGTCTCCAGTGACAGCTCTTTGTGACACTCTGTGTTTTTTTCTACCATAATATGAACATCTGCATTAATGAAAAAAAAAAAAAGGATGGTGAGAGAACAGCATTAAATTATGACTAAAAGCGAATAATAACGTGCATGATTCCTTTTGGTGTCCAGACTCTCCTCATCTCCGTTTTCTGTAGAGCGTAATTGTCGCCGGTGTTTTGTTGAAGCACCATGTTGCTGGAACAGTGTGTTTGCAGACATGCACCTGTTTTTCAACAGCAGCTGGCCTTGAGATTAGGATGGTGTGATGGGACGTTTTTTTTTTTTTTTTTTTTCCCTCCTCCGCAGCGCCCCCTCTCGATCTGCTACCACGGCTCGCTCCTGGTCCAAGCGCTGGCCCGCTTTAAAGACCGCTCCATCCTGATGAACAGCCTGCACAGCCTGAGCACAGCCGAGCTCCTGAGCCTGGGCACGGACCAGAGGGGCAGCCATGCCTTCCAGGCCCTGATCACGCTCTCCAGCGACAAAGGCAAAGGAAAGATCCTGAGGAAGCTCGAGGTGAGACAGCCGAAGAGCAGACGCTCTTAACTAAGTTTGAACTGCTTTAATCTGATCTGTCCGTCTCTCATTTCTGTCTCACTCACGCAGGGGCTCTATACTCAGCTGGCCTGCTCCAAATACGGCAGTCGGCTGTTGGAGGCTGTGTGGAGCAGCGCCACCATCAGTCAGAGGCAGAGCATTGCAGAGCAGCTGGGTGAGCTCATATCATTTTTCTGTAGATTTAGTTCAAGTTCAATGCACGTAGAAATAAGACAGAAAAATGTAAATATACACCTAAACTAAACTCTCATGTTTCTTTTCATGTTATATATACATGCAAGATTCATATCTAGAGTCAAAATAACAGTTTTCAGAAAGTGCACATGTTTTCAGCTGGTTATCAAGATGGTACGTGATGCCCAAGACCCAGATGGTTCAAATTACAATTATGTGCATACGAGGGGAAACGTATATGAAATACTACAAGTGCAGTAAATATACTTGGTTAGTTTATGAAAATTAATATTTAAGATTTACTATAGTTTTGATTGTCGTCTTATTATTTTTAAAGCAGAAAAGCCCAAACCAAATAAAATACTATGAATTTGCAAATGAAATTGTAAACTAGTGTTAAGCGACCATGACATGATGATATATATAAAAAAAAAAATTTATCTTTATCATCATCACTAACTCTCACTATTTTGCCCAGTCTCATAATCCTGGCAGCAGCATGTTATAGCAAAAAACACAAATTTAGGGTGACCTTAAAGGTTGTACAGATATCTAGAAATGCAGTGTTTAGCTACAGATAAGATGCTTTTTTTTTTTTTTTCTTTTTTCATATTAACTTAAGGGAGAAATAAAAAGAGGCTGATAAATGACAAGCAGTTTATAGCGGCTGTAATGTAATTAATAACAAGGACACATCCTGACTGCAGGTTCCACCTCGATAAATGTAACTTTAAATGGTTAAAAGTCATGAAATGCGATTCTTTTAATTAATTTGTTTATTTATTTTGCAATTCTGTGTCACAGGAGAAATCAAATAAAATAGAAATAAAATATTGCTGTTGGACTAAAATTTATATATTTTGTTTTTTGATGCATCAAACCGGTCCTGTCATGTTTTCTTACAACATCAAATTAGACATTAACAGACTTGTACCGTTGGATAATAAGACACAGACATTGAATGTAACTGTAAACCAAAAAAACCAACAAAATATAATGTTGATTGATTTGGGGAAAATTGCTGTTTTAAAAGCCTTGCTGTTGTAGAATATTAGGAAAATAATCAATTTGGAACTGAAGATTTGAACTGAACTGAAAAAAATCGATTTAGTTAAACATGAAGATTTTCTTTTATCCCCCCTTAACATCGAAATAAATTTTTATTAAATTAATTTGTAATTCATATTTATGTTTGTATTCAAGGTGGTAAAATTGTCCCATTCTTCTCCATCCATAATCCTGCGCGCTACATTTTTCACACATTAGCAGGCAGCACAGCATCGTGTGTGATACGAGCGAAATATTTGTGAAGTACTTATACATAGAATCTCAATACAAATCAAATCGGCACCTAGTATTTTTATTATTATTATTATTATTATAATAATGATATTGGATGATCCCTGGTGATATCCATCTCTATTTGTAACACGTAACAAACTAGTCAATCATTTATTTATTTTCCTATTGCAGTATGCCCCTGAGGTGTTTCATTCTGTTCTGGTCTGCTTGATTTTGTTCTAAGGGGATGCAAACTTTTGCACTCAGCTCTCCTGAGCATATCGTCAGTATTTTTAAAGGATTAAAACCTCCTTTTTTCTGGCTCTGAGAGCAGTTTTCCTTTGCTTCAGCGAAATTTTTTTCCCCTCACACTCCGGTTGATCAGCTAATCGACACCTTAATTCTCGTCCTTAAGTAGATAAAAAGCAGCACCACGTACACGTATGATGCGTTATAGCTAAGCAAATAAACGAATAATCCACGTGTGTGTTTTCTCTCAGTCCCTAGCGAGCCTCAGCTGCGCTCGGATCAGTTTGCGCGTCACGTCTGGGCGAAATTCGGCCTGACGCACTTCCAGAAGAGACGCGGTGCCTGGATGGAGCTTCAGACAGGAGAATCGAAAAAGAGAAAGATGTTCAGTGACATTCTGCTTTGAACTGGTCCTTTTTTTTTTTTTTCAGGGCTTAAACAAGTGTTAAATCACCTCCTGTGGACCGAAATCCTACACCGTTAACACCACTCCGACAGAGTTACAGTTAATCCTCTGGTATTTGATTTGGTCAGATGTTAACGCTTGAGTTTTTTCTGTGTCGATGACGTGTACAAATAAAACCGTGCGCTTTTCTACTCTCTGCAGTTGCTCTGTCGTCTAAAATATCAAGATACATGAAGAATTTTCATGACAGCATGACGTGTTTAACGCAACAGGGCCATATTTAACAGGGATATAATCTGATGTTAAAACAATTGATTGATTAAGGATAGATTTTATTAATCAATAAACTATTTCTGTATAAATGGAAGTGTATTGAGACCTAGTTAATGATTATATTTCTCTTGTTATTGCATTATAATTATTATTATTATTTCACAAGACCCACAGAGAGAATTTCTATGTACATTATACATTAGTGAAATTGACATTAATGGAATGATTTATATAACTATAGTATTTCTTTCCATTGACCCGTAACAATCGTTTATGTTGCTCACGGTGGAGGTGTCCTGAGTGATTAGTGACTCACAACTAGAAAAACCAGTGAAGGAAGGAAAGCAAGAGAGCGATCAGAGTGCAGCTGTGACTTCTCCTGCATTTTCTCTTTCCCCTCTATCTCTCTTCCTCGAGTGGGAGAGAAGGGAGAAGCCTGAGAGCCCGATCACAGGGGCGATGTGACATTCAGCTGCGAGGATCCCCTGACCGAGTCAACACCATCCCGATAGAACGCTTCACATGAGGGCCTGGGAACGTCAAACAACTCTCGCTAACGGCCATTAACGTCAGCCGCCGCGCGAATGAGCTAAATTAAAAGGCCGCTGTGGTTTTGTCTAGAGCGCCTTTCCATCACTCATCTGCAGAGGTGCAGGAGATGGTGTCGGTGTGGTCCATTAAAGAACAGTAAGAGTTTTATGTAGCGGTGCGAGACAGATTAGAGACGAGATTTCGTCTGGTCGGTTTGTTATTGTAGATAGCAGTTCTCACATACCGCTTTGTTAAATTACTTTGATTCTTATTTTGATGTTTTTAGGCAGAAGGGGAGGGAAAAACAAGATAAATCATAAAATATTACAATAGTCCATATTGCGTTTCATTTCTGTCTAAATGATGCAGAATGTAGGATTGTGGAGGAAAAAAAGATTTCATTCTTGAGTCCAAACTCTGACGGTCAAAAGTTTTGGCACCAAAACTCCACCAAAGGAGGGAAAAGTTCACACGATCTAGAAATGAGGAATGTGACTTTTTTTTCTTTCTTTCTTTCTTTTTTTAAAGATCTATTAGGAAAAGACCAACATGGATCACTCAAGCATGTATTTATTGATGCTATATGTTACTACAGTTAGTGGTATGACTAGTTTTTCATCCTCTACAGTATTGGTTCTCAGTTATGGCAAAGCAATCATTTAGAGTTGAGTTCAACCTGAGTTTGTTCAATGACGAAATAAGGGAGTTTAAGAAAAACTTTTTTTTTGTTCCATTTTTGTCCTTAAACAGTTGCCAGTCTGTAAAAAGTGTAATAAAAAAAAACTTCAATTGAGTCTGAACTGTTTAATTGAGTCATTGATTGATTTAACATAAACGTTTTTGCATTAATTGATTAAATAATATAAATAAATAAATAAATAACACACACTTTTTTTAATGTATTTAGTCACAATGTTAATGTTTCCTAATAAAACCAATGCTGATCCAGTAAGTTTATCTTAAATGACAGAGTGATTATTGTGACTTCACTCTACAACGAAAGGGAGTTTTTGATGTTACAATATTTTGGGTAAAATCCTTTCAGTACAATGTTTGTAAATAAATATTACATTGATCCTTTATTAAATAGATTGATTATTGATGAATTATTTAACAATGATGTTGATGGACGTGCAACAGAACACACATTGAGGTCTTTTAAGAAAATGTTTCCGGTCCTCTTTTCGAACTGGTCGGTTCTTTCCACGGATAAACTCATTATGGCGTTGTAAGTGTCAAACTTCAGGGACCCTTTCTTCAGTGAGCCGGTGACAGTTATCAGGCTTGATTCTCCCGCAGGACCCTGAATGTTGGGGATTTCCTGGGGGGCTCTGAGCCTCCGTAACCTCCCCCCTCATTAGCAATCCGTTGATGGATAGCACAGCTAATTGTGGAGCTGCGGATCAGCTCTGGAGTTGCCCATCTGCTCCGGTCCTGCAGCTGTGGACGCTTATCAGTTAGGAGGTCCTTCAGTGGAGTTATTCCAGCTGGATAGCGCTTTGTCTCTCTCTCTCTCTCTCTCTCTCTCTCTCACACACACACACACACACACACACACACACGTTCACAGAGCAGAACTACAGTAGCTGATTGTGCATTGTTCTGGCGTGTAGCCTTGTTGCTTCTTTCATTAACCCTGTTGTGAGATATTAACATATAAAGCATTTAAAGAAAACTTTGAGTTCCGTTATTCAGACATATTCATCATTACAAAGTGAACTACAGTGGGATGCACCGAATATTAGTGAGGTTTCATAAACCTGTGACTGTTTTATTTCTCCTGTTATATTTACCTCCGAGTGTGTGGTGTCCTGGGAAAACTGCATGGACATTTAAAATCTGTAACAACCGAAATGTGTTTCTGTATTTCATGTATCTTAACACGATGTGTAAAAAAAGTTAAATCTATCTCAAATGTGAAATTGGAGATCTTGCATTTTATACATATTTTATTCCATTCCACAAAAGTACTATACTTTTATTGATTTGTATTGAATTCAATTTAATATGTAGTAAATAAGATATATAAAGTACATATGGTCAATTAATACGTTGAACGTTTTTAAGCAAATTGTGTTTTTACTGAGTTTGATCATAAGACTCATACACATCCAATCTTGCATAAAATATTCTAGAATCATTTTAATTGTGGTTTTTCAGACTGGACTACAGGGGTGTTCAAGTCAACCTGGGACTTTTGATTGTACAGAACACAGTTATGAGAGTCAAAACTCCCTTTATTTCTCTATATAATCTCCTGCTACACTAATGTACTTATCCAACTGTTTCACTAGTCCTTGAATACCTTCAAGGTAGAAAGTTTTCTCAGTACGATGGAGCCATAATCGGAATTCCTGATTTATGTCTGAAACACTGGCCTCCCAGGAACTCCTTTATGGGGTCAGAAACATGTGGAAATGTGCAGTGACTGTGCAAGTGGAAAAATGGAAGGTCTTTGTTGATCAAACTAGGCCATTTTTTCTTTCTTTCTTTTTTTTTTTATTATTAAACGTACAGTACAGGCTGTTAAAGGAGTTCCTGGAAGGCTTACTCTCATTACTGTGTTGTGTTGATCTGCACAATCAAAAGTCCTGGTTTGACATGAATGCCCCCCATCTTTATAACATTTTTTTTACTTTTACTTTTTTCCCCCCATGTATGTATATATTTTCCATAGTAACATAATACATTTCTCCCAAATCAATTTTACTAAATAAATATTTTTAGGCTTATGACTTGGTTTACACATTGTGACCAAGACTGTACCAGAAATACATCAAATATCAAAAACAAAAGTCTCAGACTATTTATTTCCCTGTTTAAACACTTATAGACCATCGAAATAATATAGAGCTTTGTCAGGGAAAAAATCTCATTATTATTATTATTATTATTAATTGTTGTTTGGTTTGCTTAAGCACTGTTATCACTCTGCTGTTAAGTTATTAATAGTATGTTCAAGCTTTAATCACTTAGTAATGAATAAGGTAATAGTTCATCTACTACTTTATATTCTTTTATAAAGCTGAGATTCCATGCAAGAATGTTTTTTATTTTTCTTGCAGTCTTGGAGAACCCATCAAAAATTGTCCCGCATCATAAATGTTACGTCATATCGAAGCATTTTTGTGGCAACAACAAAAAAAAAAGCTCTACTATGATACTATGACAAGAAGCTTTTCTCATACCCTTATTTTTAAGAGAGTAGCCTGAGCTATCTGGGGTGGGGGGGGGGGGGGGG
>JAQQZS010000018.1:17988693-18010041 GCA_030068045.1 Platyallabes tihoni | reverse complement strand
CGGGCACAAGGCAGGGTACACCCTGGACAGGGTGCCAATCCATCGCAGGGCACACACTCATACGCACATTCACACACCCATTCACTTAATAAAATTTTGCTTTCAGCTGTATTATACACTTTATGATGATAAAATAAAGATTTGTGAATTAATTGATTTTAGAGGCTCTTTTGGGGAATCGTTGAAGAAGGCATGAACATGGTCTGTATTTGCAGCACTTGACTAAAGAAAGAAAGAGGAAAGAAAATGAGGGCAGAGCACCTGTTCAACAAAAGGGTGTGAACATATGGCAGCAAAATGACCCAGAACGTGGGCTGTCAACACCGTGTCTGCAAGCCGCCAAAACATCACGATTCCAATATGGGAGTTTAACGAGAAACGTTAATGTGAATTTACACCGAGGCTTATTAGTTACTCAGAACTGAATTTCATGTAATGCATTAACACATCATGAAAGGATTGTTTTATTTTTCATAAGATTTGGGGATTTTTTTCCCCATGTTTGTGGCTTCTTCTTTCATGATAGCTATCTCCCTTCTGGGTATTTTATACACTTGGGGTGTGCTGTTGTTGGAAAATAATCAAGAATGGGGTGAGTATTTTGTTAATAGTTGATCATTTTCCAGTAAAAGCACATTCTGTTCCAGAAATTCCCAACATTTTGGAAAAGTTTACTGGATGACCAACACTCTGTATTTTTTAACCATTTGTAATGGTATACAATATTTATGAGCCATTTTTTAAAAATCATGTTATTGTCGGTTTGAAGAAACAAGAAAAGCTGAACTGGTAGGTTCTTTGTTCTGATGATGATCCGATGGCAAAAAAACTGGGGTGGCACTGGAGACTCCTTCCCTCAATAATAAACAAACATCTTTTTTTTTTTAAACTTCACCATATCAACAATAATTTGTTTTTGCAGACCTATTTCTTGCTACAATAGAAAGGATAATACTGTATATTATATTATACTGTATATTTGTGATTCGTCTCCCAACTGAACTATAATCAGAACTGTTGTTATAGAAAATTCCTCAACATCTTCTGACCAAGGGTAAATTCCATCCTCTAAGCCATCTCAGTCAGACAATTTCATTAAGCCTACAACATCTTTATTTTAGCTTTTTTTTTTTTACTGCAACAATTCTAGGACAAAAAGACTTTAATCTTTTTATTGTTCTGTGCTGTGTGTTCAGTCTGCTCAGGAAAAGGTGCAGGCGAACTGAGAGTCTCGATCTGACTAAACCGTGTTGGGACTTGTTTACAGAGCCCAGGTCTTCTTGATCAAAGCTGCACAGGCACCTTCACCTGCTCTTCTGGGGAAACAAAGGAGCGTAAGCGGGACAGAAATAGCGCAGTGAGAAAGCTCCCTCCTGGGCCGGAGAATATGCCATCAAAGACCTCAAGTGATGGCTGCTGTGTGTGGCAGATGAGGATCAAACCCCCCAAAGCTGTCTATGTACGACAAAACCCGTTTGAGAGTTAGACTTAGGTCTTTATTGCTTAAGCCCCTCACTTTAGGTGTGGTTAGAAAAATCTTTTTGTACCGTGCCTGCAAGCAACCAAGAATGAGCAAGTCAGCTTCCTGAATCAACTGACTGTGTTATTACTGATGTATTGTGACATTCTGCTTATATAATGTAACTGATCATTTCAAAATAATATGTGATCCTACTCAAAGCTGTTTGCTTTGGATTCGGAAATAAGTTGTTTATGGAAATGTACAAAATGTCTAAACGTTAGCTAGAGTTTTAAGTGTGTGTGTGTGTGTGTGTGTGTGTGTGTGTGTGTGTGTGTGTGTGTGTGTGTGTGTGTGTGTTTATATATACAAATTCTACAATCTAAAAAGCTAAACTAAATGGTAGTTAATATGGTACTAATTACATTAAAGAATATCATCATCATTTCAGTGTGTGTGTGTGTGTGTGTGTGTGTGTGTGTGTGTGTGTGTGTGTGTGTGTAAAGTAATATTGTTATCCTATCTGTAGAAATGTGTCTGTAGAAATATGGGGGGGGAAAGAAACCTGTCCCTAAACTTTCTCTTCAAGGTATTATTTTCAAAGGTTTTTATACAGGAGTTCCTGAATTAAACATTTCGTTATAGTGAAGAGTGTTAGTGGTCAGTGGTGAAAAAAAAAATCCTTATTTCTTTAAATAACTGTGTTTTCAAATTATGGCAGAATTACAATAATTATAAGATGATGACTGATTTTACCTGGTGCTGTATTTCTACATTACCTACTGTACCTAAATTTTATTATTATTTTTTTTTCAATGAGTCTTTTCTATAATTGGATACATTGACAAATACTGATTATTATGAACTAATTGCATAAGATACTGTGGTTCTTAGTTGTGATTGCTTATAATATGTATATTTATAATTTATAATGTCCTGAGATGATAATTAAATGATTTCATAACTAATTATCTAATTTCTTCATTTTTTGCTTCTAGAGACAGACCATTTTGTATTTTTAATGTAGTCTTGAGAAATAGTTCTCCAGGCTTCCTCAAGGACTTAGTCAGGTCTCAATTTTGGCAAGAATTGGCTCTCATTTTCAGTCCAGTCCCTGTACCTGAGCAGTTTCAGAGGAATGTTTTTTTGTTTGTTTGTTTGTTAAGCCACACAGTGACCTATGAATAATTCAAGCATACAAACCATCTAACTTATGGCATGAACCAGTGAGAAACAGGTACAGGTGATGAAAGATGCTTAGGCAAGTGATTAGTATACTGGTGATGCGGTTGGAATAGATGAGAGGGGAAATGAGGTTGCTGCTAAAGTTTTATATGAACAACCAATTTTTAAATTGCATGTTTACACACTTCTGTCTAGGTTCTGATGATTGTGAGTCATGTATTAGATGGCCAGATGAGTCAGCTATATAGTTCATAGGGGGAAAATAGTCTTACAACACTGGCAGGTTTTAATGAAAGGTTATACTTAAGGCTGGCTGTGATTACCAAAAATTATATGTGGTTATTAAATCCTTAAACCCAAGCAAAACACATCTGTGACAGCTACAAAGTATTGGTCGATGGACAATTAATCCAAGGACGATTAATATATATAATATATATATAAAAGATATAAAAACATATGATTATGTGTAACTGTGCTACTGACCTATTTTTACTTTCACTTTTTTTTCTTGCTCATTCATGTTTGTATAGCTGGTAGAAATTAAATAAAAGTCAGTTTATAGTATTGCCTATTTTGGGCGGAAAAGAAGGTCATGTCACTCTATACTGCACAACTGAGCCCTATACTGTATATGTTTATTAAAAATAGAAAAAAACTGCAGGTAATAACAGGTAAATTCTCTTAGTTTTAAGGACAACAATGTCTTTCAGTTTAACAAATAGAAGAAATACAAGGGTTATAGTCTTAATGCAGTGAAGATACAGAAAGTTGTGGTTTCAGGCTTCTCACAATGTAGTCTGCATTGAAACTGTGGATAAATTATATACTGTATATGCTATCCTTGTTCTCTCTAAGTAGCCTTGCTGGTTTGGGTCACATTGCAGTGTTACAAGAATGAAAGGATTTACAAGAATAAAACACCTGCATTATTGTCAAACCAATTACTGCATCTGTCAAAACCACATCTTTTAGAAGTAGCTGAACTCTAACTGCAGCTCCTATTTATTTACTCTCCCACCTTTCAGCTTTAAAAACAATTACATATAGTATATAGGATCTATTCAAGAAATTAAAATCCCAGATCTGCTGTTATCTTTAATCACTGAATCGTTATGGACTATCTATCAAATAAATGAAGTAGCCAAAATGTAGGTCCCACATAAAAAGTGGGCTAAGGATTTATGGATTTTTTTTTCCCAGGGTGCAATGCATTATAGTAATTTGACAGGCGAGTTGTTTGGAAGAAAGGCTCAGAGTTTCCCATAAGTTTCCTGTCACTGATAAGAAAGGTAAACATGGTCTGTACTCTCAAAGCAGACACGCCGAGCAGCACCTTCAGGAAGAGCACCATTGCTCCGTACAGCTTTGTAATTTAAGGCAGAGGTCAATCCTGGGCTTTACAAAGTGAGGAAGCGCCCGCTGATTCATTAGAGCTGTGATAGGAAGGATAAGCCATAAAGAACCCAAGAGTCCACTGTGTATGATTCATTTCATCTTTAAATGGGAACTTACAGTATCATAAAGTCACCAAGTTCTTGACCAGATTGTTACAACCAACTTGTACTTACCTCAAATAATACGGACCACAGCAACATAATCTAATGATCTCATTAATCACATTAAGTGATTTCAGATGCTCCAAAGCGTGATCTATCAGGAAATTATGCTTGTCTTTATGTTACGCTCTCGCTTTCTGAACACTGCAGTAGTAACCTTTGGGCTAAATGGTGAGCTTTAGTTGAGTCCAGGCTAAATAAAAATGAAGGAGATGTGTGCTGTCCCGCTGACCTGCAGAGCTCATATCCCTCCGCATTCCTGCACTCTGAACCGTAAACATCCTCATTTCAAAGCAGCAGGCAGGAAGTTTAAAAACCATTTTAAATCTCCCTAAAATATCACACTCTGCTTGTAGAGGTTCAGAAATGACGTCTTGAACTGTACGGGTCTTTTTGAATTATGAAACTGAAACAGGGCCTTGCTAATCATTAAAGCCTACTCTCTGCCATCATAACTGGTATATGCATGTGTAATATAAAATAGTCATATGATTTATAATGGATGAATTTATAACCGGACAGTTATAAATTAAATTTTGTTTTATTTTGAAAATAAGTCACAACAGCAAGAATTATTCAGTTGGCATTATTATTAGTAGTAGTATTATTATTATTAGTAGTAGTAGTATTAGGCCTATGTAATGCTAATAATTTAGAGTAGCTGTATTTTTCCTTGTCACTGGGGTGGTACGCTCATGGATACATCTTATAAACTTAATATGCGTATCTTCTCGCCGGAATTTGAATAAATGTTGTTTTTTTTAATGAAAAATTGAAGGCAGATAAATGGGCTGATATTATTTTTTGTCAAAAACTGTAAAGGTACATTACATGCACTTTCCTAGGTAAAACACACACAAAAAGCCCAGAATGTGAAAAGGAACTGTACAGTTTTTACCCTTTTTAAAACCCTGAGATGTTGATGATGACGATGATGATTTACATGCACCTTCCTTGGTAAAAGTCATATTCAAAAATTCCAGAATGTGTCAAGGAACTGCACAATTTGTCTATTTTTAAAGCTTGAGACTATTATTATTATTATTATTATTATTATTTAATAAACTGTACCTTCCCTTGTCATTGGGTGTTATCCTTACTAAACAACTTGGTATGTGTATATTTTCCCAGGAAGGTTAACAAGGAGGATTTTTAAAGATACAGTATATAAATGGGCTTCAAACAGTAGCTTTTAGTGAAAAGCTGTAAAGGCGCCTTAATAGGTAAAAGATACACACTAACGGTCCAGAATGTGATAAGGAACTGCACAATATTTTTTTTACCTTTTTTTTTTAAAGCCTTAGCCTATTATTATTATTATTATTATTATTATTATTATTGATGTCGTCGTTGTTGTTATTGTTGTTAATATTATTAGTAGCAGTATTACTGAGTGACACCTATATTCAATTCAATTCAATTCAATTTTATATGTCCTATATCCCATATTTAAGTCTGTAACTATTACCATTTTATCAGGTCAGTAAAAAGAAGACGGAGGTAAGAGGGAAGGTGTTGACATACAGGACAATGCTGTTGCACCTGCACAAGCCAGCCAGTAAACCTCCCGTTGCATGGATGATAAAAAAGGAAAGGTTTTCCTCTTCCCCTCTCCAAACCAACATATATGACTGCCAAAAAAGACCTGACCTTATTGAATTTAAATATAAAGCTGATTCACGAAGCAAGAAAATTATCCGGTTAATTAGCTGAGCTACATCGAACACAAAATCCCCAGAACTATTGGGAAACCTTAACACTCAGGTATCTGAATTCTTTTGATCACATTAAGAAATCAGATCACACAATCTTAGTTCCTTAATATTTGGAATTGAATGTGTGTTCAGAGTTTAAAAGATGTTTACCCAAAACTTTGGACAATTTTAACTTAAACGAGGTAACTGATACTCATGCCTTGGTTTTAGAGAGAGAGAGAGAGAGAGAGAGAGAGTGACGAAAGCGGAACCCAGAGCATGATCAGAGCGCAGGTCTGTGGGCGAATAGGATGCGCCAGAAGCAGAAGAAAGCGCCGTGAGTTTTTTTTTTTTTTTTTTTAGAGGAAACAAGCAGCAGAAGTGCGCGGCGCAATTTGGAGTCTGAGGACGCAGGAGTCGTGAGAGGTGCATCTACATCCCAGGAGAACTTCTCAACATCCTTTCCATGGCGCTCCAGTAGTCCAAGCAGTCGATAAGGCATGCAAAGAAGAGGACTTAATTCCTAAATTACCAGGTACGTGCGCGCACAGAATAGTTTCTCGCGTGGCTCGTGCCTTTTATCTCCATTGTAACCTGTCTCGATTTGTGTTTTGTGTTGATGTTTTGGTTTGTTTTTGTTATGTTTCAGGAGCGATGGCATCTTACCACGGCTTAGAGGGTGACGCAATGGCCCTGATGGTGCACGACACCAACGCGGTGAAGACCGAGGAGTTCGTGAAGGACGAGCCGGTGCGGACCGAGCCGAGCTCGGAGAAAGCCGACCCGTCCCAGAAGCCGCCGTACTCATACGTGGCGCTCATCGCCATGGCCATACGCGAGAGTTCGGAGAAGCGCCTGACCCTGTCCGGTATCTACCAGTATATCATCAACAAGTTCCCCTTCTACGAGAAGAACAAGAAGGGCTGGCAAAACAGCATCAGGCACAACCTAAGCCTTAACGAGTGCTTCATCAAAGTGCCACGCGAAGGTGGCGGCGAGCGCAAGGGGAATTACTGGACGCTGGACCCCGCGTGCGAGGACATGTTTGAGAAGGGAAATTACCGGCGAAGACGGCGAATGAAGCGGCCGTTCAGGCCTCCAACTGCTCATTTCCAGCCTGGCAAGTCTCTGTTCGGGGCAGACGGGTACAGTTACCTGTCGCCTCCAAAGTACATCCAACCGAGCTTCATGAATAACGCCTGGCCGCTTGCTCAGCCGCCTCCTCCGCCGCCTCCGCCGCCCATGTCGTCGTACGCGTCGTGCCAGATGGCGAGCGGTGACGTGAGCGCCATCAACGTGAAAGGCCTTTCCTCCGCACCATACAATCCTTACTCCCGCATGCAGGCCATGGGCCTTCCCAGCGTCATGAACTCGTATAACGGCGTGAGCCATCACCAGCACCAGGCGCAGCAGCTAAGCGGAGCGGCATCCGCACCTTCACCCGTTCCAGGCAACAGCGCGGCAGGCCTACAGTTCGCCTGCGCCGCGCGTCAGCCCACCGAC
The DNA here is from genome assembly GCA_030068045.1 of Platyallabes tihoni. Classification (NCBI taxonomy): domain Eukaryota; kingdom Metazoa; phylum Chordata; class Actinopteri; order Siluriformes; family Clariidae; genus Platyallabes; species Platyallabes tihoni. The sequence continues at coordinate 18,002,641 of JAQQZS010000018.1, read as the reverse complement.
CTCTACTCGTACTGGGACCACGAAGCCAAGCATTCAGCCTTGCACTCTCGGATTGACATTTAGGCAAAATCGAGAGCTACAAACCTGGGAACTGTTTGTCGATTCAGTGTTGTGAACGTTTTCTAGGCCGCCAGGGAGGTCTCACTTTTTATTTTTTAATAATTTCCTTCGAGACTTACACGGAATAGAAACAGGGTAGCTCTGAAGAAAGCAAAAAAGGACGTTGGATTAAACCATGTAGAGCTACAGTTAATGTGTGCATACTGTACAAGATGTTCATGTGTCAAAAAGCGTCTTAATTCAACCCTGAAAATTTGGCTCTGGAGTGCAGATTTTTCTCAGAAGGATCTCCTGCACATTTAGCTTATAGAATATTTTAACAACAGATTAGAAAAAAATCGTGAATTTGTGTGAAATGAATTTTCACAGTACTTGTCTGTGTACGGATGGGTCCGTATTAACACAGAGGGTTTTGATTTAACCCCGGGGGTTTTGCTGCGCAAACAGTTTGGATGATTTTTTTTTTGGGATGCGTTTTCGGCTCATCACGCAGCCTGCAAAAGCGCTAATGCAAATATATAATGTAAGAAAATCAACCTACAGATGACGAGACGTTGTGTAAAAAGAGCTCGGACTGTGTAAATGCAACTTCATTCAGTGTTTTAAAATGAAGCTAAGTGCTTTTATGATAACTGTAAGCGCTAAAGTAGCCCCAGTCTGTTGTTTACCCCCATCCAGTGTAGATTACACCTTTAGCATATTGACACCCTAGCTTTTAGATCATTGAAAATTAATCTGTATTTTTTTTAAATCGTAAATCACCAGACCAGACCTCTTTTCGTTGATATATTTTTTGATACTCTATTGAAATGTTGACATTGTCGGGACCATGTTAAATCGGCACTTATTTTAAATAAAATACTTTGGTGAAATATTTCTTTTGCAGATGAATATTCTGAATATGAGTCGCCAGGCCACATTGTTTTTATATTGTTTGAGTAAGAAATATTAACCTGCCAAAGAAAACAACAACAAACAAAAAGATTTTTTTTCGTTAAAAAAGTGTATTTGAACTGAGAATGCGTTCTGACTGTTTAGGAAATAGACCATTTAAGTGGTTCGAAGGTTGCTGAATCATTTAGTTTGTTTACTTTCCGTAAATCAGGAAATCATTTAAAAAAAAAAATACTATAACTAGCCTAATGATTCACAAACATTTTCAGTCGTATTGTTAAACATTTGAGTAGGGATAACTGATATATTAGACATATTATAAATATTAGTAAATTGTAATAATTTTAATCTTATTAAAAAGAAATAAATCTAAGATATTAACCTGTTTAAAATGTAAGTTAGTCGGTACTGTATCGATGTACTGTACGGTGTATCTGTATTGTTGTGAGGTTTTCTTTTATTTTAACCTGTGATAAATTATTTCGAATTTGAATTTATTTTTATTTTAGACTAAGGTTAGCTTGACGATCTAAACATAATGCACGCATTTCTGCTGTCAGTTGTTGTAAAATAAACAAAATAAAAGGTCGTATATTTCTGAGGCTAAATACAAAAGAATGTCAATATGATTGAACGATAAATACACAATAGTCCTGCATGGCCAGTGCAATAAATATTTCAAATGAAATTCGCCTCCATATGGGTGTGGACTCAGGCAGCAGTTATACTGTAGCTATCCACTGGAAGGACGCCGCGCTAAAGACGTAAACAAATTATAAATAAAGCTGAAGTATCAGTAATATTAGTAGAATTAGGGACAAACCTGTGCTTAAATGACTGGAAGGGGGAAAAATCAATCGCACAAACTGTTTCATTTAAATGCTTGTTTGATTTAAATCTTTGATTGAAGGGATTTAAATCTGCAAAAAGTAAGTTCATTAAAATTTTAAAGGAATATCGTTAGCTTATTTGTCCCATGCGGAATATTTCAGGGTATATTCAATCAAAATAATAATAAAAATTTAATAATATAACGTTATAAAAAAAATAATTTAATGAAATTATATTGACTAGTGACCATTTTGAGCAGAAAATGTGGACTATCTTGAATTGTAGATGAACGTAATTTCTAAGTCGAAGTAAAGGGACATTTTGAATGAGCATGACGGAATAACAACTAAATAAAAAAACGGCGAAATAAAAATATTAATAAATAATGCTGTAAGAAAAATATAAAAATGCATTTTGACTTGCATTTATTGACCACAGTAGAAGTAGAGAAACTAACAGTCATAGACCAGTTGTTATTTTGCAGTTATGTTGTTTTAGTTTAAGAATAATCAACAATTAACCAAGCCTCTTAAAAATCACATTTAGTAATGTAATCATTTTATTTATTTATTTTTTTAAAAAGGAAAATGACATCAAGGCACTTAATATAGCAACAGCCCTCAATAACAACGTCAACGTTCACTACTGGTTCCCTTATTTTGCATAATAAGCTATTTTTGCTTATTAATCTATTTTTCAGCGCATTTCTTGTGCTACATATACAAAGTGAGCCAAAAATATATACACACTTCAGTAGAATGGTGTGCATATAATATTAATAATATTATCATAATATAATCATATATACCAACATATAATTGATAGAAATAAATGTAGTATTAAAATATTTTAATAAGTTTTTCTTTTTCTGAAGTGTCTATAATTTTTTTTGGCTGATTCTGTATATTTAGGTCGAAATAGGTCGGAGGTCAAATGATTTAAAAAGGGGGACGTCAAAATGTTCTCCACTGTAAATTTCAGTTTTTTATTAGATATATTAGCATATAGTGAATTTAAGTGCTTGTTGTGTTCAAGGTCAGGTCAGAGGTCAGTGCGGTTTTCTAACATGCACTTGGTAATTGCTCATCATTTATTCTTGAAGTACAATGTTTACACTTGTCAGTGTTCTTTAAACAAAGCATCAAAACAACCTTTTTTTAATCTTCTACCTCAATAGCCTTCAATATCTTAAGTGAAACTCTGGAGCTTTATTTACAGCCGACAATGTTGGAACAAATTCTAAAGAGAAAATGTGCGCAAACGTAAACGAATTCGGAAGAAAAATATTTTGAATTGAAGTTTAATTAATTGTAAAAAAAAAAAAAAAAAAAAAATCCATTGCAGTGATGTCTGGCTGATTGATAGTTGTAGTTTCTTTTTTCTTTTTTTTCTTTTCTTTTCTTTCTTTCTTTTTTTTTTTTTTTTTACATATTGTGTTTCATGAGCATTCCAAATCCAAAACCCAAATAAACATGTTGCAATTGCAGCTTTAATGTTATTTCCCATTAGTTTTTAGTAACGTTTTTTTTTTAGCAATTACCATACATTTAAATCAATCTAAATAAATCAATTAATAAATGAAATAAATGTAATTAAATCAATCTGATGCTACAATCCACATTGGATGCTGTATTTATTTATTTAAACAAACCTTTTTAATATTTATATTAAATTCAGCAGAGTCGGGTTTTTTCTTGTGTTTCCTTTCTGCATGTCATGGAATTATAATAGATATAATAGTTGAACTCTGCAGCTTTCACCTCAACTCAATTGAAATGAAAGAATCAGGGTCATCACTATTTACAGTACAATAAATCCTGGTCGGAATACAGGTTTCTCTCTCACTGGCTTCTGCAAGTCCGGGAATTGTTCACTATTCCTAAAACAAACTGTTCAAAAGAGTTAAATCACATGTTATCCAAAAGCACAGAAAATGCTTACTTAAGAAATGTAAAAACTAAGTTCTTTAACTAACCCAGTCGATTGAGTGACACAGGGACATCACTGTATCCGGACGAACAATGCAACTTTATAACTTTGTGTGCATCATTTGACGCACTTATTCATGACGGTAAAAAAAATATTGAGATTTTTTTTATTTCAGCATTAATTCAAATATTTGAAAGCAACAGAACATTCCCCTTCTAACCCACAAAATCATTGGTGTTGTTCTATAAAGCCAATATTTGCATCCATAATAAAATGTAATTTCAGTTTTGTGATATTATAATTTTCCTCCATCTCGGTAGTATTAAAACTTCTCGTTACTATATTTATGACTGCAGATTCTGAGCTTCTTAACTACCCCCCCCCCCCCACCCACATATTACATGAGAGAATATATTCTTCTTCGTCTTCTTCTTCTTATTATTATTATTATTGATTACATTAATAATAATAATAATAATAATAATAATAATAATAATAATAATAATAATAATAATAATAATAATAATTGAAATAGAGTTATGTTTGAATTATTATCTTTTCCTCTCTGTCCGCATGGTTGGGTCTCGAGTTTGAATTTTTAAGTTGGTTTAATGCGTTTTAGTGACACTGTCAGCAACATTAAGAACTTTGTAATCATAACTGAAATAAAAAATATAAACACATAAATATCTATTTAAAAGAAAAAATGATTTATTGCCGAGATAACAGCTCGATTGCACAAACCCCAAAAATTGTAAATAATGATATGCCTGGATTATGTAGGTGTATCTATGAATAATCTCTAATCTTGTCCCCAGTCGAACTCTAACTATCTCGTTTGTTTTCTTACGGGTTTACAATTGTGAGACAGTGTCGCAACCTTAGACATCTGATAAATTATATAGGCCAGGAGCACTTGTACGGATTTGCAGACGTGAAATCTTGTTGCAAAAACATTAAACTTTCCGCACTTTACGGCTCTTACCGCCAGAGGGCACTTATACTGATTTCCAGAAGCAAGTGTACTGTACATGCAGTAAAGGTGAAAGTTAACATATAAAAAATAAACACAAAAAATCAGTGAAAGTTAACATATAAAAAATAAACACAAATCAAAGTAAATTAAATGCCAATCTATCCTAAAATCTAAATAAAATCTAAATATTTACTTATAAGAGTATTTCTGTATGGTGTCTTATTAAATTTCACTAGCCCATACAGTCTATTTCATGCCTTTTCATTTAATTCACCCAAATGCCACATATATACATGCATACATATGTACAGAATTTATTTGTTTAATTGAGTTAAAATATATTTCCATTATTTTTGTTTAGCATCTTAAATTTATGAACTTTGTCTGAACTTTGGCAGGTCCTGGAGGTCGCATCCCTGTAGAGTGTTGTGTCTTTCCTCTTGTAACATACCAAAAGAAACCTATTGTGACCTTGGTAACCAGCTCATGAGTATCAGGTGTTTGGTGTAAGTAATAATATTGCAGAATGAATAAATAGAACTACACACTAGGCTTGTAAAAAAAAAAAAAAATTTAAAAAAGAGGAAGAAATATTTTTGAGAATATTTCCATTTTAAATATATTTTTTCGGGTTTAACAGAATACAAATAAAGAATTAATCAGAACCTAATAAATACATTTTATCAATACATTTATGAAATAAAAGAGAAATAAACAGCCTCCATAATGTACAGATAAACTGAATAAATAACAATAAATGAATTTGCATTGTGTCATTGTGTTCTTTAAAAAAAATTTAACATCTCTCTAGTAATTTATGTATTATTTTGTTTTTAGGAAGAAAATAATTTTTTTGCTATTAAATCTTTAAAAAGCCGTACTCCGGAGCTAATCTAAACTCATACAGTTTAATCAGCTCTGAATAAAAATGCGAAATTGTCTTGAGTGAGTTTGCGCTTAACGGTCATTTGTAACGAACCGGTTTTTAATCCAATACAGATTTTGTTGCATATCTTTAAAAACAGTGATCAGCTAGTTATAATAATTTTTTCTTTTCGTTAAAATTTACGTGTGTGCATGACACCAACGACATGAAAATGACTAAACAAAAAGTTGGGCCGCTATCAAAGCGTGTGCATTCAGTTAGATCCGGGTTTTATTTCAGATCTAGTAGTGACCGCAGGAACACCGCGTGTGCAGCGGAGAGCTCGTCTCATCCGCACTGCACTCAGCTGATACATACTGTACCTACAGGAACCTGATTACAGATTTAACTTTAAAAAAAACTTGATTCAAAACAAAATGGCAGTATGTTTAACTATTTGGAAAACAAGTGCTCAAATGCTGCTTAATTATTATTATTATTATTATTATTATTATTATTATTATTATTATAGCCTAAAATAACTATCATAGCCTAAGAATTAGACTTTCTACTATTAATATGAAAGTTAAGAAATAAACTCAACAAAACATATTAACATTGCTCAAACATTTTACTTTTTTTTTTTGCAAAAAAAAAAAAAGAAAAGAAAAACAGTGAAATATATATCTTTTGTTTCCTGGTATTTTCTTTAGTTTTAAGCATTTTCCCATGTCTAACAGCATTATTTAAAATATTTTTTTATGAGGCTGTTATATATCAATCATGGCCCATATTGACATGGTGACACAAATCATTTAAATGTTCTGGAAATTTCCTCCTTCAGCTTTATCATTGACTTTAACTGATTAAGTCTTTAAGTGACATCTAATGATCATTATGGTGTGTCTGAATGGTATGGTGACTGTCTTGTAACATACTTTCCAACATGGTGCTGTGCTGTCTGGGAAGCACATGTGACAGAACTAACTAATTAATAATAATTCATCTAAATACTACTACTACTACTACTACTACTACTACTAATAATAATAATAATAATAATAATAATAATAATAATAATAATAATAATAATAACTAAATAATAATAATAATAATAATAATAATAATACATCTCATATTTTATATTTAACCTGTTCAGGGTGCAGTTGAAACATGTATAAACAAATTCATATAAAATAAATGTAAATGAAGAAAATATTCCTGTGACATATGTCACATAGAGCTTTTAACCATAAAATTATCAGAGAAAATGGCATGCGATGTCTTTCAAAATTTGTTCCATGTGGACTATTTGGTCTTTGTTGGAGCAAATAGAAAAGTAAGTCTGGGCTTTTATGGGTTAATCTGGACCCCCATATTCTACTACAATATACTGTATGATTCACATAAGATAAATGCCTTATAAGCTATAACAGAGTGAAAACATTTAATGTTCTTAAAGAAAAATGCTGCATGACAAAGAATTGTTCAGAGATGCTCTCTCTCTCTCTCTCTCTCTCTCTCTCTCTCTCTCTCCTTTTGATCCAACTATTCTCAGAAAGACCTCAATTGGGTTAGTGTGATTGGACAGGCCACTGGGTTACAGAATTACCTTCCTCTCCACATTTCTTGCCGAGCTTTTGCACTTCAGAAAAGACAAGGTGTTCCCAAACATTTCAAGTGAGGCAAATTATTTGAATCAAATCCACATGTCTTTGATTTTTACAAATTTATGCATTTTAGTCAAATCTACAGTACAGTAAGGTCATTGTGTCTCTAGCCAGGATAAAGTGGCTTCTTAAGGTAAATTAATGACATATTTAAGGGAATATTTACTAATACTCACAATAAAAATGAATATTATGTAAAAATTTTTGTTCATTTTCACATTAGTTCCTCTACAGCTGACTATTTTGCATAAAGGCTACAGACAGCGTTACTGATTTTCCTACCCAGATTATGACCCTGATATCACCAGGAATTATGATGGAGTTGTACCTCATCACAATGAATGATTTTGTTATCCTGGGTTTTATTCTGCTGAACTGTTCACACATCACCTTTGTCTATTGACATCTTTATAATGTAGCTGTATGCAGTAAGCATTAGATATTAATCATTCTCATGCAGTTTTTTTTTTTCATGGATTTATAGTTAAGGCTCTGGAGTATTGATCAGATGGTTGTTGCTTTAAGCCCCTGCACCACTAGACAATCTTCTCCAAGGGTGCTGTATCATGGCTGACCCTGCACTCTGACTTCAGCTTGGATATGTGACAAAGGTTTTTCACTGGGCTGTAATCTCTGTGACAAATAAAGACTTTTTGTTGTATATGTTAAATGTCTTGCCCAAGGTTGCTTTTTGACTTCACAACCTTAAAATACACAAACCCCCATAATAAATAAACTGGGCCTTAGTGACCACTTCAACTGGCCCACATACTGCCTGTAAAATGATGGTGATGAATTCATGTGAATGTGGCTTCCATGTCCCAGTCATCACTCAGCTTTGAAGAGGCTGCATGTTTACAGCTGGGTCATTTTTGTATTGAAATTCAAAACTAGAATTTATTATATTTGGGTCAGTTTCTGACCACATTTCAAAAGCTGGTAAAAAAAAAAAATGTGGTTGCTCTCTGCTACACCACTTACACTTGCTACTGCCATAGTTGGCTCTTGTGTGTCTAAGCTGAACCACATTTCTCCCATTTTTGTCTGCTGCTCGAAGAACCATGACTCCTCTATCACTACCTCTTTTTTGATGTAGAAGGGAAAACTACAATCCCAGTATTGTAGTACCAATTCTTTTTGGAGATTACTGGAGTACTGGAGATTTCAAAACGATGAAATAACGCATATGGCATATGGAAATAACGCAACGACAACAGTCAGTTGTTATTTTAAGACACGAAGGTCAGCTGTTCTTACAAGAATAGTATTGTCAAGTGCCTTTGTAAAAGCTCAATCAAGCACCATGATGAAGACCATCCCAGGAAAGCAGGACCAAAATTTACCTCTGCTGCAGAGGAGAATTTACCAGTTTTATTTAGAGTTACCAGACACAGAAGTCACCAGTTAACAAACAGCACCTCAGATTAGAGTCATTATGAAGGCTTTACAGAGCATAAGTATCAGAAACATCTCAATATCAACTGTTTAAAGGAGATTATTGGATAGTTTCAGCATTGTTTTATAATGGGGAAAGAAATAAAGATCAGGAAAGACCATGGACTTAAAATGTGTGTCCAAACTTTTGACTGGTATTGTGTTTGCGGGTAATGTGTTTTTTCTAAAAGCAGAAAAACCTGTTTGAAATCCCATCCGCTTCTCTTTTTTTCTGAAAAAGACTAAAATGAAGTAGTGTTACAAAAAGATGAACTCGTGATTTTTAGTCTGATTGCTTTTCCACCTTTCAAACTTCCAATTAAATTAAATCCAGCAATAAACCCTTTCACAATGCACTAATAAGTGTGAATGTAGTACGATAAGTCTGTATTGGTTCAGAAATATTAAAATATTACACAGGTTTGACATATGTCCAAATTGATATATAAATCCTGGTCAAACAGCAAAACCAATGAGGGTAAACTCAAGATGCTAAAGAATAATTTGTGGATAATCCATGCTGTCCTTATATTATGCTGTGGTTTGTTTCTGGGATGGCTTTCATCCCCAATGAGAACACGAGAGCTAGAAAAAGAGACATCTAAAACCCTTTCAGTGAGTCTGCATATTCAGTCGGTGTGTATCTGTGGGTATTAATGAAAGTATTCACAATGCAGTAAACCTTTATTCTAAGCATTCAATGTGTCATACAGGCATCCTTAATATTCAGCATCATGGTGACACCTAGTTCAAGAACAATTCATTACAGTTCAAAAACAAAGGCACATGATGACGTGACTGAACAGCTTGTCCAAATCTAAACCCCTTGCTCACAGCAACATCTTGCTCACACTTTCAGCCTGAGGGGGGTTTTCTGATCATCACTATGATTACTATTTATATGCACAGCAGTGTCCAAAAATTATGAAAGTTTAGGGAAACCAGTCATATTACTTCTTTACTAGGGGTAATAAGTGTAGCCACTAGAGGGAGATATTGTCTCATTATTTAATTCTTGGCAGGACAAAGGTAAATTTGATTATTTCCTATAAACAGTAATTTAATGTGCTGTATCTAAATGACATAATATAATTCTAATGCTGATGATGTCCACATGGCACGAGTAGTTACACATAAGATTTCAGTGTTACTCCTTTACATTAGTGTTGTGGTGATTTGCTACTTTCGATTATCAGTACACTTTGCTGGGCCTCTTCTGTTAAGTATGACACACGCCATTGTGCGTGTGGGTGTCAGTGTGCACATGTACTAAAAATGTCCTAGACATTACTTATTCTAACTCCTGATGGACTCCCGGCTTTCCCCCTCCCTCTTTCCTGGCCTGCTTCTCTATAGCTCAGCTCCAGCTGAATCTTCTCTGGGTCTCCTCTCTCTTCACTACTATGGTAACTCCGCTCGGTGGTGGGTGAGGACTGTCTGAATATGGGTGGGGTCTTGGCCTTGATAACCTTGTCGAAGTAGGCCAGATCAGCAACGTATTTCCCCATCGGACACAGAGAGACGATGGGTGGGAACTCATAGCCCCAGAGGATTTCTTCAGGCAGGTAGGACGTGCGCACCTGGCACATAGCAGATGTCGACTCCACCGTGGAGCTCATCATCACCAAGAGCTCAAAATCAGCCAGCTCCGGTTCGGTCCAGCCCACACCTAACACACAGGCGGAAACAGAAAGATGGAGGTTCTGATGGAGATATCACTCCAGACTAGATTTAAAAGTTGATAATATACACTGGCCATTTTTTATATATATTATTTTTAATATTATGCATTCCTAAGAGACCCTGACAAAATTACATTTGCATCAAAGACACATACCAGTCTAATATACGCTAGGCTGAAATAGTACACCACCACCAATGACCATGGCCTGGATCAATATCCAAAATATTACTGTATATACACTTCATAAAATCTCTGTAGCTGTCATATTCTTATGCTAAATGTACCCTTGGCTGCCCATGCTCGGAGGGGGCTGTCGTTGTCGATAGTGTGGTAGAAGGTGAGTGGGAGGATGAGGAAGGGGCTCTCGCTGGCCGTGTCCACACTAAATGGGATGTTCTTCTGGTCTAGGCGCACTGTTTCACCCTCTTTAGGTGCACAACGCTGGAGTAGCTTCCCAGTCACCTGTACAGTGCATCTTAGTATCACTCGGACACATAGAAAAAAAAAAGAATTGCCACATCATACTGTACCAGTCATCATAGTTGCTGAGAAACACAAATACTTTATTTCTACCAGAGAACTGTACACCTAGGCCAAAGAGGATGTAGTGGATTTTTTTTGTGGGAAAAAAAAGATGCTTGTACTTTACATTTGTGTTTAACAGACTTTATATTCACATTTTGAGCACCTGGTATGTTTTAATACAATGAAAGAAAACATTGACACTATGCATGAAAGATTTTTAATTAAAATAAAGAAAAAATATTGAGACATTCCATATCCCTAGTTTACCTGACAGCCCAAAAGAAGGCTCTTGCGCATGTTGGCCACACGGATCATAAGACATGGCTCCCCGTTGTGATTGGCTATTACAGCATGCTGGCTGAAACGCACCGTCTCCCCACGTTTCTTGGGCCGAGCGACCTGGCATAAAGTGTTTGTGAAAGTGTAAGAAAGAGAGAGGGGCTTTGCCTCCAGCTTTAAAGGGTTATTGTATATTTGATCAAATGCTCTTAAATATATGCTAGGTGGAAAACTAGAAATATACTTGCTCTTAAACAATGTGCTCTTGTAGTACAAACTTTGCTATACATGTTTATTTGATGACTTCATTATTGAGTCAGTACAAAAAAAATCTGATTTCAAAAATTAGTTTTCCAGTAAAAATAAATAAATAAATAAATAAATAGATAGATAAATAAATAAATAAATAATAATAATAATAATAATAATAATAATAATAATAATAATAATAATAATAATATTAATAATAATATTATTATAATATAGGTAAATTAAAAAAAGAAAGAGCAGCATTTTAAGTAAATGACAACTTTTCTGACAAAACTAAATAAAACAAAACAAAACAAAAAAAAGGAAAGGAAAGGGAGAAGAAAAAGAAAGCTTCTGGGTTTTTGAAAAAGAATTCCTCAGAAGGGCTGTGGCTGGTTCTGCAGGATGTCCAGTAAAACATAAAAAAGTAAAGCAACTATTTTCCTTATAAAACTGCACAAATTGTACCTGAGACTATACTTGAGCAAAGGGTTGCCACAGTAATTATTGACTTTGTTTCATGAATTACTTTTTTTATTTTTGAATGTAGAAACCTTTTTGAAGACACACTCTACAGCAGTTATTTGCATGTGCATAAGACTTTTGCAGTATACTGTACTGTCTTTGTTCACATACTGTACATTTTACCAGAGGATTCCAGTAGGGGGCACATCACAGAATTCAATCAGATAGTTTTGCATAAAGTCAGCAAACATGACAACAGCTTAGCTTCCACGTCAACATTTAAGATAGTACTTAAATCCCGCCATATGTTTTGACATGCATTTTTATCATAGATAAATCATACCATTTTGTCATCGTGCCAGCTAACTACACTGCCCCTATAGTTTGCATGCATATTGCATCTTGCAGGCACGTATGAAAAGCCAGGATACACGAGGCAGCCAACATGTGCATGCATAGTTAAAAGCAAGCATATAAGAGAATGTAAAATAATCAATGTATATAAATGGCTCAAAATGTAAGCTCATTTGTCACTGCCTGTAGGTGAATGACAATGTACAGTACATCAGTTATGAATATGTAACAGTTTAACATTAGGGTGGAAGTAGACCAGTGTGTGTATGTCTGTGTGCCCTGCGATGGATTGGATGTATCCTGCCTCGTGCCCTAAGGCTCCTGGGATAGGCTCCAGGCCCCCGCGACCCTGAATACAGGATTAAGCGGTAATGACGATGAGTGAGTGAGTGAGTGGAAGTAGACCTAAGAGTTGGAATGATTGTGTCCCACCTTGGCGAGGAAGGTTCCTGTGATGAAGATCTCCATGCCGGTGGTAATGAGAAGCTGAATGACAAGAAGTACAATGCCAGATGGACACTCTTCTGTAATACATCGGAAACCATAGCCAATGGTCGTCTGCGTCTCCAGAGAGAACAGGAAAGCTCCTGTTAGGGTCTGCATCTGCATCACACACAAGGTGTGGTTGGCCGGAGGATCAAACTCTGAACATAATGAGACAAAACACAAATAACACATACAAAATTCACTTTAATCTGTCTCTTTATTTCTTAATAGATATACATGCTCTTCCATATTTATTCTACCCATCACCTGCTACTCACCCAGCAGGTCTCCATGGACAAGAGCCAGCAGGTACCAGAGCAGGCCAAAGGCAAACCAAGTGCCCACAAAGGTGGCACTGAACACGAGCAGCTTGTATCTCCATTGCAGGTCCACACAAGTTGTCCACGGATCACGTAGGTACAGTGCATGCTGCCCGCTCATGTGCTCCACACGCACATTGCTCCGGCCATCTTTAGACATTAGGCGGCGACGGAGACGGATCGATTCGATTCCGCATCCTGTCCCTCCAAGTAGTGGCTTCATGGCATCTGTCTGTGTCTGAGAGTGGCACATATTCTGCCCTTGGAGTGTTGATGTCATCTGGGAAAAAAAAAAAAAAAAGCTCCATATGTAGCACTGCTAAGTAATATTGGTTTTAAATAAAACTCACCATTAGCAAAATTAGCATTCTTAAAAGCGCTTAAATGTGTTTTAAAATATTGTTTTTGAGAAAGTTGCTCATGTAGTCCCAATGTCATCGTCTTTATCACTTTATCTTGTATATGGGATCCCGGGCCGCCTGGAGCCTTTTACAGGAGGCTTAGGCACGAGGTGCCAATCCATCACAGGGCACACACACATGCTAATGCTAATTGCTACATGCTAATTCACACACTACGAGCAATTTGGGATGGCCTGCAAGTCTGTGGATTGTGGGAGGAAACCAGAGTACCTGGAGGAAACCCACAAAGTATGCAGAGAACAGGCAAAGTCGTTGCACATAGAACCTGTGACGGGAATCAAACACAGAACCTGGAGGTGCAAAGTGACAGTGCTAACCACTAAGCCACCATGCCGCCTGGTCATATAGTAAATTAGTATTTACTGTAAGTACTGTAGACTGGTATGTAAGCAGGCCAGTGTGCAAGTATGCTAGGATGAATATAGGCAAGTTCATTCATTCATTCATTCATCTTCTATACCGCTTTATCCTGTGATCAGGGTCGCGGGGGGCCTGGAGCCTATCC
>JAQQZS010000018.1:17960031-17974174 GCA_030068045.1 Platyallabes tihoni | reverse complement strand
CCTCCTGGGATAGGCTCCAGGCCCCCCGCGACCCTGATCATAGGATAAAGCGGTATAGAAAATGAATGAATGAATAAGCGTCACCGTGTGCACTCCAGGCCACAACAAACATTTTGCTCAAAGCACTGGATCTTACTAAACCTTTATTTAAACAAGAATGAAAACTAAATGATAATAAAAATCTCTTTTCCAAGAGTATCCTAGCCAAGACAGGCTGCTTTGTTACACAAAGTAGTATTATTCAACTCCTGGGGGAGTCCTGGGGGGCCAGTGACCAGCAAACTTTGGTGGTTCTTCTTTTTTATTTCAGCTGATTCAGCTAATCTGTAACTTACTGGGTTCAGTGGGTGTGTTCAGGTCTTGGTGAATTTCTGACAAAAAAACAAACAAACAAAAAACAAATAAAATTACATCAACAATCAATTCAACATTCAAAAGAAAACAGTCAGTTGAATCTATTGTTTTGTCCTTTCAGTGATTCCAATGAAACCAGATAATGAAGATTCGGGTGATTTTGTAACTGATTGAGGAAGCAGCATATTTAACCATCCTTTTCACCAGATTAATAAGAACTGGAGGACAATTAGTATAATTAAGTCCTGTGAGCATATACTGTAGGTAAGGAGGAAGGTATGGCTTTATCAATAGGAATGTTACAAAAAGCAGGGTTGGGTGAGAGGTTTGTTTTTTGTAATAAATCTCAGTCCTCCAAGGTAAACAGATTCCATAATGTTTAAGCATTGTAATGAAGCATGCATATATACAGTTCCGTGCAAAAGTCTTGATCCCCCTTGACCCCCCCCCCCCCCTATTTCTTCACATTAAATTAAGTTTAATTAAATTATATAAATTAAATTAAAGAAAGTCTGCAAATATACAATTTCAAAATTGGATGTTTGCGTAACAAACTTAGCAGCAACTTCATTTCCCCTCTTGTCTCTTCCAGCCACTCAGAATTCTACATCACCAGTATACTAATCACCGGCCTGATCATCTGTCATCTGCACCTGTTTCTCACTGGGCCAATGCCTTAAGTTATATTTTTTCTGAAGTATAAAATATAAAGAAATAAGGGGTGCCTCGTGCCTTTTGAACAATACTCGATATCATCACAATATTCCAGCATGCAGTAGGCATAAACGTGGCAGGAGCAAGTTTCTTTTCATCCTTGAAAGAAACATAAGATTTGCTTTAAAAATAAAAATACTATCCTTTTAAATTGTTATCAGTTGCTGAATATGAGGCTCAAAGAAATGTGCATTATCAATTTAATATTACATAAATAAATAAATAAGAATTATATTATTATAACCCCAAGATCTTTGTACTGACGTCAACACTCAGTCTCAAGACCCTGAAGAGTGCTAATGGACTTTAATGGTGTTTTAAATTACTATTTGAAAACATCATGAGGCACGGTGGTGTAGTGGTTAGCACTGTCGCCTTGCACCTCCAGGGTCCGGATTCGATTCCCGGTCAGGCTCGATTCCCGTCTCTGTGTGCATGGAGTTTGCATGTTCTCCCCGTGCTTCGTGGGTTTCCTCCGGGTACTCCGGTTTCCTCCCACAGTCCAAAGATATGCAGGTTAGGCTAATTGGTGTTCCCAAATTGACCGTAGTGTGTGAATGGCCCTGCGATGGATTGGCACCCTGTCCAGGGTGTACCCTGCCTTGTGCCCTAAGTCTCCTGGAATAGGCTCCAGGTCCCTGCGACCCTGAATAGAGGATAAAGCAGTATAGAAAATGAATGAATGAATGAAACATCATGAGCATATTTGGCATTTAAGACAGTTTTTTAGTTATACGGTGTGCATTGTACAGTATCAAAAGCAATTTGTAGCTGTGAAAGAGCCTCATGTTGTGTAAATGAAGTCAGTAAATCAAGACTGGTCAAGACTGTTGAAGTTGAATAAAAAGAACTGGTCCTAAGATTGTTCACAAGAATGACTACAGCCAAGATTATCATTCACAGACGTACAGGCTTCTTTAAAAAGTTTGCGCCATTCAAATGTTTTAAGCGTCTCCCTATTGTACTGATGTCTTCTGTAAATGCGAATCAGTTTTATGCCATCATTAACCAGGAATTTAATCACAAGTCCCTGTTTGACTTGAATGCCCCTCGTTCTTAGGTATTATATAGTTATAAACATATTTAACTGCTCAAGATGTTCGGATCATTTAATGTAAAGCTAGATTAAAGCTAGCTGATAAAGCTAGATTATTTTATTAGTAAGCTAGATTTTCTAAAAATTACTAATGAAATAAAAAAAGGCTCCAAAAGGTTGAGTAGATAAATGTAAGTAAGCATCTATTATTTGTCACTAAATGTTACTTTTAAATACTTTGTTTTAATCTCATAAAATGGTTCTAACCATAATAATTATAATAAATAATGTAAATGAATTAGTATTAATTAAATTAAAAAGTTTATTGTTTTATAATTATCCTTAACAGAGAAGGAGTCACAGCTGTAGAAAAGATATCGCCATTTAATTATTGTTTTGCAAATCAAAGGTGTTATATAAGTATTTGTTTTCAGAGACGTGGGCACAGGTGCTCTGTGGCAGTTTAACCAAAAAGCCTGTTTAAAAATTTTTAAGCCTTTAAGCAATTTGGTTGCCAAGACCAATAACGTATTTAATGTGTGCATGTTGAGTAACTAGTATATCTACTATAACATTTTGTCACTGCATATTATTATTATATGATATTTTATGCATAAACTACAGGAAAACTGAAAAACTAAGGTATGGTCAATCAGTCAATTCTTGACTTTGATGCCTCCAATGAGAAAGCATTTAATGATTTCTGAATTTGAGGTCAATAAGCCAAATCAGTACACTGTAAAGCCAATAGTAGTGGACACTTGACCATCATAAAGATACTGTATTCAGCTCTTTCCCAAACTATTTCTAAAAAGTTGAAAGCACATAATTGTATACAATGGCTTTATATGCCTGTACAATTTCTCTTCACTGGTAGTGAGATCTAGGTCGATGTGTCCCTGCTCAGCAATGCTCCTTTGCATATTGAAAGCACCATAAAAAAGGATATGGCTTGCATTGACAAAACTATTTATTATGCACATGCACATCTCAACCCAAATGACTACCTCGGGCATGAACTGGAATTCCAACTGCACGCCAGGCCGCACTCAATATTAGTGCTGTAGTCTCACCTTAGGTTATTGCGCCTGAATGATCATAAATCCCCACAGCCATACTGCAAAATTTAGTGGAATGCTTTCCTAGAAGAGTAGAGTTTATTATACTGGGAAATCTGTAGTGGGATGTTGAACATTCACATGTAGGTGTGATCGGTCAGGTGTACACCTGCAGAATGTCTTCTCACATTGGACTAAAGAACGCTTTCATCTGCTTAGTGGTTAGTGGTTAGCACTGTTGCCTTTCACCTCCAGGGTCTGGGTTCAATTCCTGCCTCAGGTCTTTGGGTTATACATGTTATGTGGGTTTGCTCCCTGTGCTCCAGGTCCTCACACAGTCCAAAGACATGCAGATAAGGGTTAACTGGCATTCCCAAATTGCCGGTAGTGAGTGTGTTTGTGTGCCCTACAGTGGATTGGGGTGTCCACTGACTCATGCCCTAAGGGTCCTGCGACCCTGTATGGGATAAATTAGTATAGATAATGAGTGAGTGTCACTTGTAAATGGTGAGTGATTGTTTTCAGAAGCAAACAGTAATTGTTTTCAGAAGCAAACAGTAAAGTCCTGTGTGTGATTTCTTGTCTTAGAAATTTCTTCCTGGTAAATGCACTAATATGCAGTGATATCAGCACGTGCACTTCAGGAAAATACAACACAAGCCAACACGGTGATAACTGAATATCTGGGCAAACAAATCACGAAGATTTTGGTAAACGTGGTGTTTGACGATTTAACGTGGTGCAGTGGGATTTTTTCCCCTCCAAACATGTAAGTCATATCCCCTCCTTCCCACCTTTCCCCAACCAGGGAAGGCGTTTCAGCGGAACTTCAAGCGTGACGTGCGGACGCTGTGACGTAACCGCTCACACCTCTATGACGAACCAATAACAATGCGAGTGTCTGACGTGGAGGCGGGACATAAAGCCTGTGAAGGGGACGGAGCGGACAGAGTGAACCCGACGGAACGCGCAGCATCTTCATACAAGAAGTGTCTTCTTCGAGTTTAAATCCTTTTCTGAGAAAAGAAAGAAAGCCTACAATGTTTCCTGAATCTTGCACAGAGTAAGTACTGTTTTATATATATTATTTATTTTTGTTTTAATTAAGCAAGTGCTAACCCGGCGCACGCGCGCATCCTTTAACCCGCCACGCGCTGTGAGAAAGCGGAAGATGATGAAATCTGTGTATTTTTCTAGATCGTTCTGTTGAAACATCATTTGACTCGTTTATTTCTGTTAATTAATTAAAAGAAATTAAGAGCTAAGTGCGTGAAGCTGTGTGTTTTATGCTAAAAGCTTTACATGATGAAATTGGGATATGCGAAAATTGAGCACTTTCCCTCTGGGATTAATAAAGTTCTATAAAATTAAAAAATTAAAATTAAATTAATTATGTACATCGTGTAGAAAAAGACGGTTAAGTTTCAATACTGTGACATTACCCGCTATTATTTTCATCAGAGTTGCCTTAAAATGTCATTCTGCTTTTGACCTGTTACGTGTTCTATCGTAATAATTTGGAGACGCCACGCATATACGTCATTTATTGTAAAAAAATAAATAAATAAATAAATAAATATATATATATATATATATAATTTACATAATTATCAATAAATAAGCAATGTATCACTTCACGTGACTCAGATTCTGTAATTCTGTAACATGTGCAATAAGCAATGTATCACTTCACGTGACTCAGATTCTGTAATTCTGTAACATGTGCTTTGGACATGATGCTATGTATCGTGATGTAAGGATCCCTCTGTGTAAGTAGTCTCCTGTGACATAGAGCGCCACCTGTGGTGACTATAGGCATATGTAATGGAAATGTTGACGTAACCATGGAAACCCCTTTTCCCCCGCGCCGCGACGTGACTGCCGACATGTTTCTGTGGGGAAACTGAATCAGTTCAGTGGATCTGTTGTTTTTGTTGTGGTTGTTTTAGCTTATTGGTAATGTCGAAGATATACAGTAAGTTTAATAAGTGGTAATTAATATTTTAGGCATCTTTATCTCTGGTTCATATCCTTAAAAAATATCTCACATTAATGATGACATGATGGTACAGCTCCAAGAACTAAGAAGAGTAAAAGGCAATGTTAAATGTCTTTTTAAATGTAAAGTCACTGATCAGAGAAATACAGGTTTAATGCTTTGTTTAGTTTTTTTTTTTTTTTAAGAAAGACTAGACTTTAAAGTCAGCTAAAGCCCTTAAAACATAGAACATTTTAGCCATTATTTGTTGTGCAGATACACATAGTCATGTTTTTTTTAATGACCAAAAAGTAATAATAATAATAATAATACAAGAGGGCTACCAGACATACCCGAAAAACCAAACACATTTTGATCCCTGAAGCCTATATGTTAACACACCGGCGAGGCTTATATATATATATATATATAATGTATGAGGTAGGAATTTGGGATCTATAGGTGGCGATGATGCAACTTACAATGCACCACCTAAAGGTACAGAGCAGGACTAAGAGGGATTAAGTAGAGAAGATAGAATGTGTTGAAGTCCTGGATAAAACGCATACAGAGAGTTCGAGACACATAGCAAGTCAAGGTCAAGGAAGAAAAGAATTTAACACTTTTTAGGCTTTTTAAGTAAGGCTGAGTGGCTTTGAAATTCCAGGAACATAAGGCGTATAATGTGTGTGTTTTAAGACAGATGGTTTACATGACTAATCTACACTAACACCTTGGTCTGTAATTTGATTAATAATATACTGCTCCAAAAAATAAAGCAAACACTTAATCCCAGTTTGACTTGAACGCCTCTCATATGTGTATATAAGCCCATTCCCTCCATCGTGTTTGTTTTATACCTTCTGTCTGTGTATGCCCATAAAGATGCAATCCCTTGCCTTTTCACCTTACTTCAAATTCTTGTCACCTATTTTTTTTAATTAGCACTATTGCTCTAATACAGCAGCCCTTATACGTCACACCCATCATGTTTCCTAATGCTTGGGTGTTACTTTCCTGTATAAAAATGTAGCACATTCTCATGCCAGCTCAACATTAACGTGAAAGACGCTATTGTGTGCACTGTTGCATGTCTGGTACGAATTCTTTAAGTAATCCTGCTCTGATAGTGTTACATGTGGTTTTGGAAGAATGTTGTTTAACCCCCTAGCACAGGTCGGAAAACTTGTTAGTCAATGCCAAGCTGTATTAAAGCTGTTTGTGTCACTTGGAGACGCCTATCTCTCTCTAGATAAGTATTTTCAGATACAGTTTTTGTTTCCTGTTAGATACTGTGACTTTATGCACACACTGTATTTAATCATAGTGTCTAAAGCAAACATCATTTATGTGAAGTGTTTTGTGGCTTATTTTAAAAACTCATAAGACTCAGTGTTGCGCTACAGTATGAAGACTTTTTACAGTATATCCTGTTTCCTGTATTTTCTAAACTACTCTGGAAATGCAGAATGAAACTCCTCCTTCCACACACACCCTTTTTCCCTCACATGACTCACCTTGTGTATGCTGGCAGTGCGACCGAAGTTTTTATAGCCTATCGTGTTAACCTTATACCTTTATGTTCCTCCCCTACCTTTCAGTTATGGTTATGAGGCCTGCAAGGCAACGGCGGACTGGCTGCTGGAGCAGGCCCCCGTGCGCCCCCTGGTGGGCATCGTGTGCGGCTCAGGCCTCGGCAGCCTCGCCGGCATGCTGAAGGATCAGAAGGTTTTTATGTACACCGATATCCCCAACTTTCCACAAAGCACAGGTGAGATTCCACAGCATATACAATGTTCCTAAACATCTCTGGTTGTTATGTAAAGTGTGACTATTAACTTTCACCTTTCTTATTTTTGAGTGATTTTGATTTGTTCATGGCTGACATATCACAGCTTTAACTCTGATTGCTGTGTGCCCCCCCATAGTGCATGGTCATGCTGGTCGATTGGTGTTTGGTACTCTTAAGGGAAAGCCATGTGTTTGCATGCAGGGACGTTTCCACCTTTATGAAGGATATCCCATCCACAAGGTGAACTTCAGGCAGAATTTTTTTTTTAACTCACTTATCATATTACTAATTAATATTGTACATCATGACAGCTTGTGAATATTTGTAAAAAAAAAAAAAAAAATTATTATATATATATATTTTTTTTTTTACAAATTTCTTACTTATATGCAAACCACCATAACTTAAAATAGACTTAAATCTCATTCATAGCATCATGCTTATTTCATGCAGTTCTAAACAATCGATAACAGGATAATAACATTGTCATTATGGTATGTTTTAAGTTTAATACTGAGAGCACCTTGGACTGTTTTTATTTCATACCAGTACATTTTAACTAACGTGAAACTTCCGTGACATACTGGAGAATAAACAGGTTGTCATGGTTCAGTGTGCTACTTTTTTAATGTGTGGTAATAGTAAATAAACACTATCACTTTGCGTGTCTTTGGTTTGTAAGGGAAGTCGAATCATGCTGCGTTCTTTTTATGTGTGACAGATCACCATGCCGATGCGCATCTTTAAGCTGCTGGGTGTCCAGGTAGTCATCTTGACAAATGCCGCAGGAGGACTAAACCAAGACTACAAAGTTGGAGACATCATGGTAATCAAGGACCACATCAACTTCCCGGGTTTCGCTGGAAACAATCCTTTATGTGGACCAAATGATGAGAGGTGAGCGGGTGTAACCATGATAGCCTTTTAGTAACAAGTGCTTTAATCTTGACAGATCATGTTGAATTATATTATTTTTAAATGGATGTAAATGTTCATCTCTCTCTCTGTGTTTGTTTCTCTCAGGTTCGGAACACGGTTCCCGTGCATGTCGGATGCCTACGACAGGCAGCTGAGGCAGCTGGCTCAGGAAGTGGGTGCTGAGCTTGGTTACTCTAACTTCCTTAAGGAGGGCGTGTACTCTGTCCTCGGCGGTCCGTCCTTCGAGACCATCGCTGAATGCAGAATGCTTAACCGCATGGGTGCTGATGCTGTGGGTGAGTTGAGGGGAAAACCATCTGATGTGTATCACAGGAATGTTTTATACATTGTGACAAAAAATGTAAATGTGAAGAATAAGACGATACAGTTTGTAATTTATTAGATTCCACTGAACATTATTTATAGGCAGAAACATTTCTATTATACTTTTATATTTATATTAAACCATAATTTAAACAACTTCGTATCATATTATTCCTCTAATGCGTCTATCACTGTTCTTTAGGAATGAGCACAGTCCATGAGGTGATAGTGGCCCGACACTCCGGAATACGAGTCTTCGCCCTCTCTCTTATATCCAATAAGGCTGTGATGGACTACACCAGTGAAGAAAAGGCCAACCACGAGGAGGTCCTGGAGACAGGAGAACAGCGTGCTCAGCAGCTGGTCAAGCTGGTCTCCACCTTTGTATCTCGCATCAGCCAGCCTGCTGATTTGTAACTTGTAAATCGTTACTGACTTGTTAATGAGTTGTTAGATGACTGTAAACGGATCCACACTCCCCTCTATATTTATAAGTAAATTTAAGAAATTTTGCACTCTTACCTGCTAGCCCAAAATTTTAAATATAAAATTGTCTAATACGTAAGATTAGACGTTGTTATACTGTACTTAAGTGTGTACTGTAAATAAATGTTTATATCCCTAAGGGAAAGAGTTGTGAAAAAGATAATTCCAGTGTAAAGTCTTAATGCCAATGAGCAATGACAGTGTGTACAGTAGGGTGAGTGTTGCCAATAGTGTAGAGATGTTCTCTTTTCGTTTGTTACTACCTGAGCATGTTTGTTTCTTCAACCAAACTATTTATTAGATGTAAAGACATCTTTAACTTAAAGTGTGTAGTGATGATTAAAAAATGTTGTATTATTTTATTTATTTTTTTTCCCTCAATAACTAAAGGTATGCTTTGAGAGCTATCTTTCAATGCTAGCTTTTGAAAACATATTTAATAAACATGTTACGTTTCATTTTATTTTTTACATAATGTCTCTGACACTAAAACTTACAATGTAATGTCAGAACTGTTTTATAAAGCTTATATTAAATTTACAAATGTAAAAGCCTGAGTCTGTGTGTGTGTGTACATACAGTACTATATACCTTTACTGGCCACTTCATTGGGTACATCTAGCTGGTACAGTACTGGGATTGACTCCCTTAGCCTTCCTACCATAATTCTTCATGGCATAGATTCAACATTTCTTACAGACTTTGCTCCATAGTGACATGATAGCATCATGCAGTCACTGTAGATTTGTCGATGGCATATTCATGATCTGAATCTTCCGTTCCACCACATTCCAAAGGTCGAGAGATCTGGTAACTGTGGAGGCCATTTGAGAACCGTATCTACATTGTCATGTTCAAGACAACAGTTTGACATGATTTTACCGTTGTGACATGGCATGTTATGTGTTCATAAAGGGATGGACACAGCAAAAAACGTCAGGTAGGGTGTGGCATTTAAACCATGCTCAATTGGTACTAATTGTCCCAAAGTGTGCCAAGAATAAATCCCCCACACCCATTAGACCACCACCAGCCTGAACCATTGAAAAAAACAAGGCAGGATGGATCCATACTTTCATGTTTACACAATTTTCCGTTTTACTTACCCCACCATCTGAATGTTGTTCCCAGTTTTGGTTAGCTCATGTAAATTGTAGCTTTAGTTTCCTGTTCTTAGCTGACAGGAGTAGCACCTGTTGGCATCTTCTGCTGCTGTACCCCATCTGCCTCAGGGTTCGATGTGTTGTTCGTTCACAGATGATCTTCAGCATACCTTCATTGTAACAAGATGCGATTGAATTACTGTTGTCGTTCAATCAGTTCCATTCCATTCACCTCTGACTTCTGGCACCAACAAGGCCTTTTCACCTGGAGAACCGCCCTTACTGGATATTTTCTCTTCTTTTAGTCCATTCTTTATAAATCCTAGGGAAGTAGATCAGCAGTTTCAGAAATACTAAGACCATCCCGAATGGTACCAACCACCATGCTACAGATTTGTCTTTGTGAAGGACGCATGAAGAACATTTGCTTCTTTTTGCTCTGACTATGTTCCCCAATTCTGTGGATTGTTCTTTTTTTTTTTCTCCCAACAGGTCAATGCTCCATGTCACACAGCTACTGGTGTTAATCATGGTGTGGATTGAGAACCACCAGAACTAGACCCTGTCATGGCCATCCCAGTTTCCATAAAAAAGAAAAACAAAAAATCTTGAAAATCCTCTGGAATGTTATCAAGAGTAAGATGGAAGCTCACAGGTCAGCAAACAAAGCTGAGTTGCTTGAATTGTTGCACTAAGAGTGGCATAAAATTACCCAACAGCATTGTGAAAGATTGAAACATGCCATGTGAAATGCAGAGATGCACAAGAGCTTTGACTGCAAATCAGATTTGTTTCATGAAATGCTAATTTCTGGATGTTGCTTAGTTAGAACTTATAGCTAGAATACTATATTGTTTAAAAATGAATATGAATCTGTTTTCTTTGCATTGTTCAAGATCTGCTTTTGTATGTATTCTCATTTACTTTATATCCTGTAGATGCTCGAAATTTCTATTTCTATTCGGAATCTGGGACAAATGTTCTCAGTAGATTATCGATCTAAACAAATCTGTACATTTTACCAAAACACACACACCTGTAAAAAGCTTGTGATAAAACTTAATCCCATGACGTGACATCGTGGTAAGATCCTCATATGAAAACCGTTGGGTATTCTTAAAATATTAAAATTCTTAATTATTAGGTGAGAAATTAGAAGGCATGTAAGTGTGGTGGAGTCTGAGTCTCGAGAAGGGATACTGTGACTTAACCATAAAGAAGCTTGGGCTTCATTTCAAGAAAACTATATTACTATACTAAATATAACATTTATACCATAATATAACATTTGTAGTTTGCATGTTCTCCCTGTGCTTGGTGGGTTTCCCCAGGGGACTCTGGTTTCATCCCACAGTCCAACAACATGCAGAGTGTTTCCAATTTGCCCGTTGTGTAAGAGTGTGTGTTGTTGTTTGCTCTGCAATGAACTGGCACCCCAGTGTGCAGGGTGTAGTCCACCTCATGCCCTGAGACCCCTGGGAAAGGCCCCAGGATAACAGTACAGAGAATGAAAAATATATATATATACATTACTGCAACATTTTAAAGAATGAAGTTTGCTGAATGAACTACCATCATCATGAGTGCTGTGAAAGAAGCAGACACACAGGAGCTGTGCTGAATAGCGTGCAGAAATGTTTGCACAATGACCACATTGTGCCACATTGCCAGTGCAGTTATACAGTAACACTTCACTATAGCACTAGCAGGACTCAAACACAGTCTTGTGGTTTGAGAGATGTTGTACTATAGTTACTTGCTGGCATATAAAATGGGTCACAGAAGATATAAATAACATTTCTATAGGATGTGTCACAAAATGCTGAGTAAAGTGTGTAATGAGAAGTTCAGTGCAGATTCGGAGGGGATGGTGCACTGTTTTAGGGTGAAACATGAGTGCTGTACATTTGTACTCGTACAAATCCTTTCTCTTATACATAGGCATAAAACTTCTATCTTCTACCACAAAGTTTCTCTTCTCTTTTTAACCATAAAGTCTCTCTCTCTCTCTCTCTCTCTCTCTCTCTCTTTTTTTTTTTTACAAACTATCTTTTTTTCTTTTTCAACAAAAATGTCACTTTTCTTATTTCTCTTACACTAGAACTATGTAGATCCACCCTCATACCGGGCCTCAAACTAATGTCCGCATGCTGAATGCAGGGTCTAGGAGGGTCATGAAGAGGTGTGCCCAGGGGTCAGGCATTTTGCTAGATTGCCCTTACTGTGGCCTAGCAACCGTAGGTGCCCGCAGATCTGTATGCATGTAAGCGATGTGGAAATCTGCATTTATTTCCTTGGTTTGATTCCTTAGGAAACTAATGGTAATGGCCCAATCTCTCCATCAGTGCGACCCGCGTCTTTCGCCGAAAAAGTGGGCTATAATAATAATAATAATAATAATAATATTAATAATAACAATAATAATAATAATAATAATAATAATAGAAAAAGAAGAAAAAATTATTGCAATAATAACTAATAACCTACTAATAAATTTTAATATAACCAATAGCTTAACTTTTAAAGTGACTGCAGGAATCTCCATCCATCCATCCATCCATCAAGGAATCTCTGAAGTGCAACTAAGGAACGTGGTGACCATTGTATTAATTCCCATTCCGAGTGCAGTAGGACAATCACATGTGCCCTCATACACTACAGGCAATTTGCAAAAGCCAGTTAGCCTAATCTGCATGCCTTTATAAGAAAAGGAGAGGAGTACCTGAAGGAAACCCACCACCACAGGGAGAACATGCACACAGAATTCCCACAAAAAGGCGGGAATCGAACCCAGACCCAGGAGGTGCCAACCACTAAGCCACTGTGCAGACCGAAATTGAATTTAAAAATATAGGGTGAAAAATCTAGTACCGGTTTTCTCCACTAGAGGGCAATCGAGTCAAGGCCAAAAAATCAGCTGCTGTAAAATGTGATCACAATCAAAAATTCTGTAAAACCACAATTCTCAAATGTTTTTATCTCAATGGATTACAGCCTGGTAAGATATTGTGTAGGTAACTAAGTACACATACATTGAATATACAATTCACACACACACACACACACACAGTATATAAATTGTGCTAAATGGACATGTTAATATGTCTTTGCACTTTATATATACAATATAACTTTAATTAATGTTAGTGTAATTGTTAATGTGCTAACATAATTGTATTCATGCATACATTTTATATATGTATATATGCATACATTTATGTTTTCTTTTTACAAAGTATAGGTATATACTAAATATAGGATATTATTTATTCCTGTAATAATATTTATATTTTTTATGCAGGCTGTGCATTCTACTGAAAGCAGTTGGGTTAATAGTTTATAAGCTTTTGTTGGTTTCTTGGTTTATGACCACAACTGCTATAACTTTACAGTTACAACTGCACTCCACTTTTCATCAGTCAATAGATGATAACTTCAACACAATAGACTTCATATTACAACTACAGTATAATGAATTTTCTGGTTACACCTTACTTTCTACCAGACTACATATCACACAGTTATAGAAGAGAATTATTTATAATCCTTTGTTTCCTCCAAGGTTTATATCTCAGGGAGTTTTTTCTCTCATCTTACAGTATACTCGTATGTGCAAAAGAAATTGTTAAAAACTGCACTGAATTGAATTGAAGCATTTAGGCAATTTATTGCCATGGTTAATTTAATCTAAGTAATGTAATTTAATTACATTTATTTTTAGGTGGGGCGGTGTGGTTATCCAGCTTAGTGGTTAGCTCTGTCACCTCGCACCTCCAGGGTCTGTGTTTCATTCCCACCTAGACTTTGTGTGCATGGAGTTTGTATGTTCTCCCTGTGTTTGGCAGGTTTCCTTTGGGTACCCTGGTTTCCTCCCACAGTCCAAAGACATGCAGATTAATTACCTGTAATGTGTGAATGAATGTATGTGTGTGTGTGCCCTGTGATGGATTGGCATCTCGTCCAGGGCATCCCCCCCGTGTCATGCCCTAAGTCTCCTGGGATATGCTGCAGGCACCCCGCAACCCTGTATATGGTATAATTCAGGCACGTGCGGGGTGGGGGGGCAGAGGGTGCTTGAGCACCCGCCCCTTTCCTCAAGTGCCCTTTTTTTTTCTTTTTTTTTTTTTTTAATGTGTATGTGAATATGGAGCACTGTCTTTGCCCCTTAACAATAAAATGTAACTATTAATCTCAATTTTGCTAAATAAAAG
This sequence comes from Platyallabes tihoni, assembly GCA_030068045.1. Taxonomy (NCBI): domain Eukaryota; kingdom Metazoa; phylum Chordata; class Actinopteri; order Siluriformes; family Clariidae; genus Platyallabes; species Platyallabes tihoni. The sequence goes on along the minus strand of JAQQZS010000018.1, from coordinate 17,960,200 downwards.
GAGCTGGGTTGCATCAGTCACATGACTGCCATTAACCAATGCTCGCCCTTGAGGGCAGAGCACGCTCGTTACGAGCCGGGTACGAGCTCGCGAAGTGCACGCGCATTTTCTGCAGGCTGGGTGGTGCGGAGCTGGAGGAGAAGCAGGCAAATGAATTGGAAGGTGCAGA
>JAQQZS010000018.1:17882274-17892735 GCA_030068045.1 Platyallabes tihoni | reverse complement strand
AATTATGTTATCTTTGACTAATAGTTAACGGTTTTTGATGAGCAGAAACATTTAAGTGTGACAAACATGCAAAAGAATAAGAAATCAGGAAGGGGGCAAATAGTTTTTCACACCACTGTAGAATTAGTGGCCTGTAGCGTTTCAGAATGGCTCCACAAATAGATAAACATCTGGTAAAAAATTTAGAGTATCTAACTGATAACCCAGCATGCTTTGGGGAATAAACCCACTCGGATAGTATCCCAAGCTCAGGATCGAACCATGAACCCCTTGAACTGTGTGGCACCAACACTACATGTGTACACTGTGGCATCCTATGGGTTACTTCATTGTGATTTGTTTCATTTTTACTTTTCATTCTTTTCGAGGTATTCCGCTATGACTGACAAAGTGTTTGGTTGAATAAAAACAAAAATTTTGAAATATTTTTTTAAAGTTTAGGCCAATGGGTAGTTACTGATAATATATTTGTCTTTTATGTAATATATATAAATGTATTAATAAAAAATTCTGTGCGTCTTTCTGACAGAAGATAATCTCATTACAGTGACAAACGATCAGCAAACTGTCTTGAGCTTTACACTGGTTCGGCATGTCGGATTGTAACTGGAGCTCCAGCTTGCCATTCCTGAGGGTTTACAGTTAAATATAACCCAGATCAGCCAGCTAAGCAGAAGGGATGAGCCTGGCATTTACCATGCTGGCACCTGCACTCAGGGCTTAGCCACCTTGACCTGACGTGTCAAAAGATTTGGTTTTTTTTTTTTTTAATGACACTTTCAGATACTATGTAATGGGATGGTAACATACAGTTGAAAATATAAACTTCTACGGTTAATTGATTAATTTGGATTTAAAGGAGAAGGAGAAAATCACCATGTAGAGGAGTTGCAAAATATAATGTAATGTGTAAAGGAAGTGTAAAAAGGGGTTTACATTCCATCCATCTAGGAACATCTGTAGTCCAACTAAGGAGCATGGAGTCCAATAGTGATTACCATTTTTACCCATTATCCGACCGTGGTAGGACGTCCAGTTAACATTCACACACTATCAGTAATTAGTCTAATCTGCAAGTCTTTGGGAGGAAACTGGAGTACCTGGAGGAAACCCACCAAGCATGGAGAGAACATGTAAACTCCACATTACACAGACCCGAGGCAGGAATCGAACCCGGTGCTAACCACTAAACCACCTTGCAGCCAAAGGGTAGTTAATAGTACAGAAAAATTAATAAAGATTATAAGTTACACAAAGTAAATGGAACATAGAAAGTAGCTAAAAAGTAAATAGAAGTGTACTGTGTAGGGGAAAGGTAAAGAGACAACGAGTGAAGAGGATGTGGAAATGAATGTAAGCTGTAGTGTAAATGTAAAAGGGAGTGTAAAATAAAGTGCAAATGAGAGACTAAAATATAGTAAATGTACTTTTTAAAGAATAAGGTAACGGTTTAAACGGTATGAGAAATGAGTGAGGAATGTGGAGGGCGGTATAGTAAAGTATACTGTAGAGAGAGGGTTATTAAGAGAATAAAATACAGAGTAAATATAAATAGGAGTGAGATGTGGAGAATGTGTTAGTGTGAGTGTAAAATGTACAAGAAGTGTAAATAAAGGGGTTGTAATGTAGACAAAGGCTAAATGGAAGTGTCAATTTAAGGTAAATATAAAGAGAAATGAAATGTGTAGAATGATTAAAAAGACAAGTAACCTATAACACATACTAGTGCACCTTAAAAAAGCAGAATATCATTTTCACAATTTATTTCTTCTATATGTTCTGAATGCATTACATGTCAAGTGAAATATTTCATGCCTTTTTGTTTTTATTTCGATGATCACGGCTTATAGCTCATGAAAATCAAAAATTCACTAGTGCAAAAATATTAGAATGTTTAATTTCAAATAAATTACTATTCATACAGTATAGATACTATATATCTGTTAGTCTAGTTCAGTACACACAACCACAATCATGGTGAAGATGATCATTGACACCCTCCAGAAGGAGGTAAGCCACAGAAGGTCATCACAGAAGGGACTGACTGTTTACAGAGTGCTGTATTGAAGCATATTGATGGAAAGCTGACTGAAAGGGGAAATGATGGTAAAAAAAAAAAAAAAAAAAAAAAGGTGTACACACAACAGTGATGATCTCAGCCTTGAGAAGATTGTCAAGCACAGCAGATTAAAGAACTTGGGAAAGCTACACAAGGAGAGGAGTGAGGCTGGAGTCAGTGCATCACGAGCCACCACATACAGATGCCTTCAAGGAAATGGGCTACAACTGTAGCATTTCTAGCATTAACCCACTCCTGAACCAGAGACAATGTCAGAAGCATATTACATGTGCATGCCCACATGCCAAAACGAATCCATAAATGTTTTGCTGACTATATTACTGTTTGATTGGCCAGCTGACATGAATAGCATATAGAATCTATGGAGTATTGTCAAGAGGTAGATGTAAAACTGCAGACCCAGCAATACAGATGAGCTAAAGGGTGCTATCAAAGCAACCTGGTCTTCAATAACGTCTCAGAGTGTCACAGACTGATTAGCTCCATGCCTTGTCGCATTGATGGAGTAATTTGGCTAAACATACATACTAACATACTTATTCAGACCTAAAGACCTATCTGTTTCTTAGATATTTTGGTTAATCACCACCACCACCCCCCTCCTAAAAAAATAGGAGTTTGACTGACTGATTTAGGCCAAATGTCTAAATGTAAATGTAAACTTCTGTATCGTGGATCCTTTATGATTGAACTTGAAATACTAGAGGTTACCCGTGGGGTTTCAGCAGCTATGAGCCTGACATACCCATTTTCGTAGAGGTGGTGCCTACTGTTACAGTCAAATGAGGACATAAAAGTTGATAACCAGGCTGCTTACTGTTCTTCCTCTTCTTTTTCTTCTTTGCTGTTTAGCAATGGTTGAAATCCAGTGGGTTAATTAAATTACCACTAATTGTAGGTCTCATTCTTCCTCAACCTCCTCTTAATGCCGATTTTCCAGACCAACCTACCTTAAAACATCTAATGTATACTTCCATGATTTTGTCTTGACTTGTTCTGGTTCTTGAACCCCTTGTCTGCTTTATCTGCACCTTCCTCACACCCTTTCTCTTAATAAAAACTCTTAATATGTTTCCCTTTCAGTACCAATCTGCATCTAGTTCTGTAGGTTGCATCACCGCCAGTAGATCTCTCTCCTCAGCTTCCCCAACTGCCTACTATTACGTGAAAGTTGATGATGATGATGATGATGATGCAGCCTACTGTTACATTTTATGATCATATTATCATAATTTATTCATATTTAAACAATCAAACCGTTGAGAGAAGTAAATGAAGTAAAATATGAAATTAATAGACATTAAACCTCTGTTAACATTAATTTATGATTCCTCTTGACACCAGCCTTTTTAAAACTGAAACTGAAAATGGCTCCATTTTCTTCTTGCTGCTGTCCTTGATAACATTCTTGAGATCCATGGTGCTATGTCTTCACTAAGTCTTGCACAAAATGGCAAAAAAAAAAAAAAAAAAAAACACACACACACACACACACACACAAAACAAACATGTAAACTTGCTTCTTGGTTTTCCACTGATGCAAACAAGTTTTGAAGGATTTTAGATTTTTTTTATGAGGTGGCACGGTGGCTTAGTGGTTAGCACTGGGTTCATTTACATCCTAGCGTCTGCGTGCATGGAGTTTGTATATTCTCCACGTGCTTGATGGGTTTCCTATGGGTACTCCAATTTCCTCACATCTTCCAAAGACATTCCCAAATTGGGGTTCCCAAATTGCCTGTAGTGTGTGAATGCGCGTGTGAATGTTGACCGGAGGTCCTACCACAATCGTACAAATGGGGAATAAATACAATGGTCACTATTGGCCCCTACGGTCCTTAGTTGGACTACAGAGGTTCCTAGATGGATGGAAATTGCTTTGTAGTGTGTGTGCCCTGCAACAGATAGGCACCCTGTCCAGGGTGTACCCCGCCTCGTGCCCAGGTTCCTGGGACCCTGTATACAAGATAAAGCGGTATAGCCGATAAGCCGTAATCATCGAAATTAAACATATAATGTATCTAGAATATATGGAAGTTTCTCTAAAAAAAAAATTACTTCTCCAAGATTTCTTTGTCCATTTCTTTTTTAGATGCGCTGTAACTGGGGGTGTTTAGATGCATCTAGTGTAAATCTACAATGTTGAGGAACTGCACATGTTTGGGGATATGAAGAGGACTGTACAGTATGTAGAGGAAGTGTAAAGAGGTAATGTAACCTATAGTAGGTGTGAATGGGAGTGTCAGATGTAGTGTAAATATTACAGGGAGTTGTAACGTAGAGGAAGGGAGTAAATGTAAAGGAGGATGTGTAAGGTGTAGACATGAGGGGTGTGAAGGCTGGAATGAGTGTGAGTTACACGGAGAGTGGAGTTGCGAGAGAACGCTCGCGCACGGCCGCCGGTTGGCATTTAGCTGCGCGCGCTGAGAGGGACGGGGGGAGGTAAACAAGATGGCGGCTACCTGGAAGCAGCTGCAGCATTAGGAGCAGAGCAGAGGAGAGGAGATATATGACTGCAGTGACAGCGCGAAGGAGGCAGGAGAACCGGAGTACATTGATTGTTTGCTCTTATTAGTATTAGCGCACAAGGTGAGACTTTTACACGGCATTCGCGTTATCTTTGGAGCGGCGACTCTGTGTGTCTGTGGTGCAATGACTGACTAGCGGTTAGCTACTTAGCACTCAGCTCTGTGTGTGTGTGTGTGTGTGTGTGTGTGTGCGCTAGGAACCCCTAGTTAGCTAAGTGACAGGACTAGCCTAAACTTCTTATCTTTTGACCAAAAATATTATCGTTAAAAAGTCTTAAAATAGGTTGTTAACTAGTTTTACCCGGCTCGGTTTGGCGGTTAGTTAAGCTATCCGGCTAGCTAGCAGGCTAGCAGTTACCTCAGCTTGACAGAAATGAAAACCCGAACATGTGTAAATGTTTTGAACCTATAAGGCCTGCGTGTGAAATGCAGATTAAAACAATTTCTAATTAAACCCTTAAAAAAACGACAACAAGCAAGATAAATGTTTGAAAGGTACTAATTAGCCTTGAAATTATTGTCGCTATCTATATCTATGATTTTTAAGTTTAAACCTCTACAGGATTAGATGGATAACCTTGCAGGCTAAAAATGGACCGTTTTATATTATTAACGTTGTTTAATTGTTAACCACAATCTTAGCATCAAAATTAAACGTAATCTGCTGTTAATGTCAAATTTTTATAACCGTTAAGTTGCACGGGAACATCGTTAGTCTTCTGGAAAAAAAGAAGAAAGTAATAGTAATTCTTTCGTCATAATATATATATATATATATATATATAAAAGCAAAACCTAAGACCAAACTTAACATTTTATTAGATTGTATGTATTTATTTAAAATAACTCGGTAATAAATCTCAGTAACGTCATTAAAGTTAAGAAATAATAAATATAATCAATGAGAACTGCACAAAGCCTTGAAATATTTTTAGTCCATGTATACCATGGGATTATACCAACAACTAATCCTTATTTATTTATTAATTTATTATTTATATTTATGAGTCACATGTCAAACTTTTATCCATTTCATACGTTCGATTTGTTTCATGGTTTTTGTTTTATAACATGTATGACTTACTGATAAGTTCCTGTTAACGGTTATTATATTATATCCACTATTAAAGCATTTCCTTCAAAAACTTCTCTATTGTCATTGTCTTTAAGCTAATTAGACAAAAACAATAACGGAGAAAGCACAGCTTGTCTTGTTACTAAGACGTTCTGACTGACTACTTCTATTAATTTTAAGTAAGCATCTCCCAATAGAAAGCACAACCCTATCAGTGACTTTACATTTCTGTTAAACCAGCTCGCAATGTATTTAAATTAACTTTTGATATGGTGTAGATTATGTGTCGTGTCCAATGTACAGGTCCCTGAACGAGCTGTTACAGCGTATTAAATCGAGTGCAGTGATATAAACCTAAAACTCTGAAAGCAGCGTTTTAATCACTCAGTATCAAAAAATTTAACGGCGCTACAGTATAACTCATGATGTCACAATAACATTAAATACTTCATTTAATTTCTGATATTTTATTTAATTTCATGTTTTTATTTATTTATCTTCAGGTTTTTTTTTTTTGCTTTCTAGCACCATGATTTGCAGTACTGGAGGAAGAGGATAAAGAATTTCTTTTATTAACCTGGATCTACTTGATTTGGTGTGAAGATGTATCACTGTATGATCGACTTGATGCTCTAGAGGACATTGTGTTGCATGAGAGGAAAAGCCTGTTTACCCAAGACGGACAGCTTCACGGTTTTTGAAGTGATTTGTTTTGTACTGGACATGTCAGAGATGGGAAGGGGTCCAGTTATTCCAAATGTAGGCTAATGTCTGGCACTAATTGGACAGCGTGTTTTGGATACAAAAGGCCAGTGCTCAGTAAAGCCTGGTGAATTTTTTTTTTTTTTTTTTTTTTTGCACTGGACCTTTGCCCCTTTACCCTGCACGAGTTATTGTTACCCTGATGTTTACATCCCTGTTGTACCTGAGCCCACCTAAGAGAAGCACCTTTGTTGCAATCAAGTATCAATTAGTTCAAATGCTGCGCTAATAGGGTTCTCATTTCCAAGCCAATCAGAATTGCAGAGCACATCTCCTGGTAGCGCTTAAGGAGTAAGCGAGGGAAAGGAAAGGCAGACTGCAGAAGAAGATGAGTGTCGGGGAGCTTCAGCATGCGGGCTACATGACAGAGAACGAGCTCATGGGCATGGACACTTTCATCCACCGCATTGACTCCACAGAGGTGATCTACCAGCCACGGCGCAAGCGCGCCAAGCTGATCGGGAAGTACCTGATGGGCGACCTGCTAGGCGAGGGATCTTACGGCAAGGTGAAGGAGATGCTGGACTCTGAGACGCTGTGTCGTCGAGCTGTCAAGATCCTCAAGAAGAAGAAGCTGAGGAGAATCCCTAATGGAGAGGCCAATGTGAAAAAGTAAGTTGTTGATCGTGTTTGATGCCCCCTCCCTCCCTCCCTCTCTCTCTCTCTCTCTCTCTCTCTCTCTCTCTCTCTGGCTCATGTTGCTGCAGTATGCTTCTTGATGACAGTAGAGAAAAAACACAAGCACGTTTCAGCACCAGAGTCGTAACTGTCGGTTACTGGAGAAACACAGCAGGCTGAATGTGAAACAATAACAGTATCTTGATCGGATTTATGCTCACCGTATAATTTAACCAGGATTATCAACAGAATCCTTAGCAGGTTTAGTGATTTTAGCATAGTTTATTAGAAACAGTTTAGAATATTAGACAAAATCTAGTGGTGATATACAGGCATTTATTTATAATGGCCCTGAAGATAAATAAACATACATAAAGCATTAGAATATGGCTAATAAAATGATTAGTATGAAAAACAGTTAAAGGAATACATTAATGGTTTTATTATTAAAAGACAAGAATTAATTACCAGAAGAGAATTTTGACCTCAGCATGGGGAAATTAATTATATGTGTATATAAATAAATAAAATGTGACCATAACATGCAAGTTTACATCTACAACTTTAACAGCTAAGGGCCTTGTGATGAGACGGACATTATTTTATTTATTTATTTTAAACAAACATTAACTGCTTTTATTTATTTGTGCTGAAAAAAAGTGCCTCATTGTAACCATAAGTAATCGTTAAAATCGGATAACTTACAAGCCCAACTTCTCTGGGATAGATTTATATATAATGATTACTATTGTGTTTTTTTTCCTCCAAAAATTGAGAATGAAGTGAATTTGAATCATATGTGCAGCTCAACTCTGTGAATCTGCAGTTAAAGTGAGATGTCGCATTGCATACGGGTGAAGGCCCTAAAAATAACCACCCTGGTATTTTTAGTTACTTTTGACGCAACCCGGTTCACCCAAGTACAATATATTTATTTTATTCATTAATGTTTTTCACTATTACTCTCTACCAAACTTTAAGTTTGTATTTTCTTAATTACTAGCCAATTTGCAACATGATTGGTCAGGGTATTTAGGGGGAAAAACAGCTATTAGTCAATGCTTTGGAACACGCACAGGAAACACCAGACCATAAAGGCACTTGGACTCAAAGCAAAATATGCCTCATGTTGTTCAGATATTAAACTAATTTACTAACTAACAGTCTTGTTATGAAAGAACGTTTTTGCTGCAGGTTTTGCATTTTCTGTTAATTATCAATATACAAATATAGGTTGATTAATGCTCAAATATTCAATGTCAGAATATTTCCTTGACATTAAACATTACATGAAATTGTTGAATGAAATTGAAATGAAGTTGTATTTCCCATATCTTGTCAACTTTTTTGAGAATTTCATATGGACATGAAATAGGACATTAAGGGCTTTTCTGTAACTTTAAATTTAGGAAAAAAATATATGGTGCAAGACGTATAATTTTTTAAAATTCATTTTAACGTGTACATGTTTGCATTTGAGGTGGCGCAATGTTGCTGTTCCTCTACAATCCTACTGCTCTAAAGTCGGCAGGCAGCATAGCATCTTGTATGCTAGGAGCAAATTATTTGCTAATTTTGTAAAAGAGTTGTAACTAAATCTGAAAAGTTTAATATTGAATTAGTGATCCTTACAGACTCACAATACAAATCGAATCGACAAAGAGGTACCGTGATATCGTATCATGTAATCCCTGGTGATTCCCATCCCTAATATAAATATTCAATAGTTTTTGTTCATAATATGGTTTTTCTAACGATAGAATTTCCTGCTGAAAAGGTTAATTCAAGCAAAGTGCATAAAAAATTGCATGATGTCCATTTTTCAAACTGCTGTGATATATAAACTCTAAAGTGTCGAGCTACTTCACGTCACTTCGCTGCAAAATCTGTTACTGCTTGCTTTCATGTATTTTCTCAACTCGAGCATGTTTCTTTCTCGGATATTATAATGAGTCCTAATTTATTCGTAACTAACTACGTGTTTCGGGAACATTTGTCAGAATTTTGAATGCTAAAGTTTTTTTTTTTTTTTTTTAAATGTTCATTTTAGGTGGATTTTCGTGCTTAAATATTCAGTCATTAAAATGTTTATACAAGATTGAGCTGAAACACAAGCACTTTTTTCCCCTCTCTAAATATTCCAAAAAAAGTGTCTTTAGTTTTCCTTGTTTATCCATCTTCTGTTCCCTGTTATAGAAAGATGTGAATTCTTGTCTGTGGTCGCCACACACAAGCTACAGATGCGGGAGATAAAGATTAGAATAATTTGAAATATGCCTGAGTTTACTTTCAAGCTTACTCACAAAGCATTCTTTCCCTTTTGAACTTGTGACAATGCAGCATCCAAAAGAGGCTTCACAGATTTTTTTTGCCCCCCCCCCCCAATTTATTTGTTTGCACCATGACATAGTGAATTCTTTCCTGGCTTGCTCACCACTTTATTTTTTCCTAAATGTTCTTAGCCAAACTTCTTTAGAGTGGAGTTTTCTGCGTTTAATCACACTATGAGGCTTAATTAAAATGCTGCAGCTTGGAGCCTCGGGTGCTTCTTTAAATAGCATTGAGGGTTTAGACCTAGATCAGAAAACATTTGCGTTAATGTCTCAGTGCAGCAAAAGACGGATTATATCTGGTGATTAGAAGTCAATGTTGAATCGGGACGCTTACATGGTTTTAATCTTCAGCAGCGTTGAAAAATATCAGTTTTGTGGAAAGCTGAATAGCTGTTAATGCGTGTAAGTTTCTAACATTTAAATAGAAAACATCATGTAGCCAATAAAAGGATGAGCCAGACCGTAAGGCTTAGTGAGAGAAGCAGAAATGAGCTATGCTTAGCCTTATATGGATTGCTGGGATGCCGTAGTAGTCTCCTCATTCACAGCAACAATTAGCATTACTGCTTTCCAAAGGCAGCGTGCCCTGACTGGCACGCACGTGCGAACACGGTTTGAAAATGGGCGCTGTTATGCAATCCCAGAGCCTCTGAAATGAGCGGTGCAGGCACGAGGTCAGTAGCTGGAAAACCTTTTATTCAGAAATAACTTCAGTACATCAGCATGAATCAGTACTCTGTTAATTCTCTCTATTAATAAACATATCCTGCTGTACCAGTCAAGAGATGGGTCCTAAAAACGAAAATCAGGACTAGACGATTGTAGAGGAAACTAAACTAATAAAAACAAGTTGATGGAAGGGATTCATACAGCAGACACCTGTAGCAGCTTTGTTGGAGAATTTGTACAACTAACAATAGGAGCTTGTTTCACAGACCTTCCGCAACGTTAAATGCAATTGTTAATGAATTTAATAAGTACAACACGTTAGAGCTGGGCGGTATGACCAAAAATTTATATCACAGTATTTTTCAAAATTATATCGGTGTCACGGTATTTGACGGT
>JAQQZS010000018.1:17840899-17863696 GCA_030068045.1 Platyallabes tihoni | reverse complement strand
TGACTTTGTTTTTATCAGATGTAGAACGTGTCCGAATAAAAATCCTTCATGTACCCGTTTGTTTGTTCGGCTTTTCGTTCATCAAACAGAAGCGCTTTAGTTGTGTTGCATTTCCCAATTTAAGAGCGAGGGGAAAGTAGATCATGTGCCTGGACTCCTTTTAAAAGTTTCAATTTAAAAAAAAAAAAAAAAATCCGGAATTAGGTTGTGCTTCTATTGTATAGAGTTACTTAAAGGATGATTAGTTACGTTAGCTCACTGGATTACACAATCTATCTGACTAAGTTCAGTTAAATAACTTATTTATACTCGTATTCCGAACTGTTTAATTGGTGCTTCTGGTAGTCACACAGTGGAGCCGCCAGTCGATCAGTGCATATGCAGCACAAGTTTGTTCCCCATATGAACTTTGATTTAATTTTTTTTTTTCCCAAGGAGCAACACCATCTATAGTGACTCATATTTTTTTTTGTTTGTGACTGAACTCATCACATTGCCGGCGGTGAGGTGGTGAACGTCCTGCTGTTACACTCGCCTGTTCATGCTGCACGTCTTTTCTCATAAACCTAGCCGGTTGCCGTCGTGATGCCAACACAAATGCCCCTGCATGTGCGCGTCTGTATACTGATAAGCCAGCAAGAGAAAGTGTTTAATAAATGAAGCCAGCCAGAGGAGGGGGGGGGGTGAGGAAGAGTTTGTGTCTGTGTGTGATTGAGAGAGGGTGTCACTCAAGCTTAAACAAGAAGCGGAGTGTGTCAATGCCGACTCTCTCACTGACGAGCTACAGCAGTGCGTCGTGATGACTCACTCGCTCTCCTCGCACTCCACCCTCTTTCTTTTTCCCTCCCTCCCTCTTCTTTCTTCTACCCATCTTTTGTTTTGTGTCTTATCTCCTTCCATCTGTCAGATTAGCTTCGCCCCTCCCGTCTTTCCCCGGGGTTTCTCTCTTAGGCAGGGCGGGGGGGCGGTGAGGGTGGCGAATGACGGCGACGTTCTAATTCCTCACACACACACTGCAGAGTGGCAGAGTATTAACGTTTACGTGGTTGCTGGTGATGACTCAGTCTCTTCACTTGGCGATAAACAGTGCTGGGAGTGGGAGTGAGAGAAAGACGGAAAGGACAAAGGCAGGGATTTATCATTCGGGGTCCTGCTTCACAAATGCGAGGCTAAATATAATGTGTAAAAAATATTTTTTTTAAAATACGCTTTCATATTGTTGGAGCGGTTTTCTAAGCAGCATGTGCGCAAGGGCTTCTGCAAACAAGTGAAGGCATAATGATTTTTTTTTTTTTTTTTTTTTTTACTATTAATGCCTCATTCATGAAGTGTGAAAACGTTACACACTTGTTTAAGGCACATATATATTTTAAGAAGGTACACAAACACATAGCGATTAGATTTTCGTATCACGCAGTCTATCAAGGTCTGATTAATCATGGTCTTCCAATCGCTCAGTTTATTCATTGCTTGGCTGGAGAGAGTGAATCAAAGCCAGAGCTTGAGTTCGTGCTGTTACAAAAGGAAAAACCAACAGCAAAACCGTAGTCGTTTGTCTGTTTTAGTTTAACTCGGTTTTATCGGCTTAGTGCTTTTAATAATCGCCATCGTCACAAAGCAGCTTTAAGAATCCAGATGTTGAATTATTTTATTAATGAGAGAGCCAGAGCTCATGGAAACGCGAGGAAAGACTCTGAGTTGATGAGATGAAGAAATCTTGAGAGGAGTCAGACAGCCCATCCACTTTTGGGTGACGTCAGGATGGTGCAAAATAAAATCATTAAGCTTTCACCAACATGTAGTGTAAGTTTATGAGGATGCTTTTAATTTGAGTAGATTGTGAGTAGAGTCTTTGGGTGAGAACGGGACAATCTTTATAAATACACCAGCAATTCCACAGTATTCAGGTGAGAGTTGGAGATACAGTGTTTTTAGGAAGCGTAAATCTTTACTGACGCCTTTATCCAGAGCAACTTATTTTTGTCATTTTACGTCTGAGCAATTTAGGGTTTAGGGTCTTAAAGGCCAAAAGTGGTAGCTTGGTTATCCTGAGGTAAACACATCATGTGGATCAGGAGTCCGATGTCTTTAGTGATGCAAAAATACCCAAAAATCTAATGTCTGTCATAATGTGCCAGCCCATCCCTGGCATCAAATCAAAGCAAAATGCAAAAAAATATATATTTTTAAAAATTCTGAGCGTTTTGCTAGTGGCGTGGAGGATTGATTACTGAATGTGCTTTCTGTATCCTGGGATCCAAAATGTGTCATTAATCAATTATCTCTGTTGTACAGGTTTGTTGTTTTTCCCCATTCTCTGTTTTGGATTTCCAGCCTTGAAAACATGCCACAGTTGCTGACACACAGTTTACCCTGGACTATGAACCCTAACGGAAACGATGGCAGGAAGTGTGGATGTATGAATTATTTTTTTTTTTTTTGAGCTCTTACTCTGGAAAGGACTGACTGACTTGGGGATGCTGTATAAGAGAGGAAACTCCTATTTTGTTTTCCTTTCTAGGTTACATTTCTCTCTCTCTCTCTCTCTCTCTCTGAGGCTTTCTTAGATTAATTATTTTGAATATTTGTTCACACTCTGCCTCTCTTTCTGTCTCTACCCACCCCTCTCCTTTTTTCCCCTCCCGATCTACACCTAAAGGCTTTGTAGCCTGTTTGGTTTATCTCCCACCACCACCAATTTTTCCTCCCTTCGTGCCGGGCTTTTGCTGCCCATCAACTCTGACCTCAATGTTTAGTTCTTTAGGTGATCTTTTAATTTGACAGTAATTAACTGCAGTTTAAGGTGCACATAGAGTTTATGTTAAAGAATGACAAAATGGACAAAAGATCGCAGTTATTGTTCGATAGAAGCCATGGTGAGAATGCTAAAGATAATTATAGCCATAAGAATAAGAAAACTGCATGCTGTGAAGAGCTTCGGGGGAATCAAGTGGTCTGATCTGTACAGTCAAATGTATTAACGCCTGCTCATTGCAGGATGGTTTGGTTAATTGTTTTTTGTTTTCTTTTCTTTTACATTAGGCTTTTTTTTTTTTTCAATAAATATTTTTTTAATTATTATTTATATAAAACACCTCCCAACCAAACCAAATGTACTGGTCGTGTGTATTTTTTTTAGGGGGTTGAGAGGAGATTTTGACACACACTGACAGAAGGAAGCAAAGGTTAATTAGCCTGCCATTTTCAAGCTCCGAGTCAATGCAGAAGGCGTTATTTGGGGAAATGTTTATTCCGGAGCCTCTGGCAGCCCCCTTTTCTCTTGTGCAGCTCTCCATTTTTAGATCCTGTTTTTTTAGTTGCTGATGCTGTTAGGAGCAGACATTTTTGCTGTTCTGAGCGTTATATAAAATTCCCATTCGTGCCTATAGGCCACGGTGACTCACTTCCATTTTAAGCCACTCGCACCGAGTGAATTTTGTGGGTCCAACGAGCTTGCTGATGTTTTTGCAGAGTACATGCACAGACCTCTAGCATATTCTGCCTGATTCTACACTGTAGGATTTGATATACTGTTTATTAGTGCACTCCAAATGTACAGAACAGTCTTTTTCTCATAATACTTTGATTTCTTTCCCCACCACTAAAGTCTAAACACGTTCTGTTCATTGATCATTTTATGCTTGGGTTGTTACCAGATTGAATTCATTCTGAATGTTAAGCCAGCAAAGTATTTAAACAGATCGAACCAATGACTCAAAAATACTGTAGCTGAACCAGTGATTGATTGGAATGACGCTGTCGTAGTTCAGGGTCTTTAAACATGACCCTTTTGCGGCTTCTGGAGTTGATCCTTTGGGATGAATCTCATGCAGTAGCAATGTATATCGTGTATATATATATTTTTGAAAGAGTCTCGGAGAAAAATGACAGTTTGTACAGACTTTAATTGTGTAAACCCTTTAATACAATTAGAAAAGTGCATGAAAGAAATTATGAAGAAAGTAAAGTATTTAATTATGTAATTATTGACAAATGATTGGACAGGGAAGGAAGCATTTATTCTGTGCTAAAGGTTCAAACCAGGGTCTCAATGTTTAGTATCAATATTTAGTAATGTTTGTGTCAGTAGTCAAACGTGGTTAGTGGCCCCAAGTATAAAATAAACCCTTTAAAATAATGTCTTTTATATATTTTTATATACTGTATTAGCTCACCTTTCTGGTCAGTCATGTTAGTTGCTCCTCTTGACCCTTATAAGGAAGGAGTTTTATACCAATTTTTACTAAGAAATTTCCTGACAAATAAAACCCTACATATTCACAAACCCAATTAGGAGTCTTCGTATTAGGAGATCAGTCTTAAAGAAAACCCTGTAAGCAACCAAAGGATCAATGAATGAGCATTTATTCTGATAAAATGAAAAGAGATCTAGAATGCTTTCGATAAGCGTTGAAAGTACAGAGAACCTCAATGCCATCATGTCCTTTCTTCTCACGTGCAGAACTGCACAGGAGTGCAGCAGTGGGTTCAGTCATCCGTGTGCACGAAGACCAGCTGCTAGTCTGACATGTCCTCAAGCTCCTACATGGGGTTCAGGTCAGAATTTGCACACAGACATCAGATATTTGTTCCATTTCAGGAAGAGGGCCGGGCGGGGCGGGGCGGGGCGGGGGGTGTGATGGGCCACATGGTATAAATGGTGTATTGCTTCAAATATCTACCTGGGTATTTCTTGTAGTTCCTACAATGTCAATGAACATCAAAAGTTTCAAATTAAAAATAAAACACAAACCGTACTGCAGACTGTATTGTAGCTGGCAGGTTACATCAGGCAGTATTCTATCTGGATATTTTGGGAAAGGAAAAAAATACATTTCACTGGAAGGGACTACTACTTCTTCAACAGAAGGGGTTGATCTTTTCACTTATCCTTGTGGAGAGATAATTGCATGACTAGGGTGCCATTTGTGTTACATTTACAAATTATTTAGGTAATGGTCAAAGAATATCGCTTTAAATACAGCTAAAGTGCCATTCAAAAGGGGGGTTTCCAGATATATATTTAAATATAATTAATATGGGGGGATATGACGGCTTTAAAAAAAATTTACAAGGTATGAATCCTTTAAACATCTCATGCTTATAAGACACATTTCCTTAATCATTCATATTAGTTATAAAATATTCTGCGTATGACAATATTCACTCTCTAATGTTCAACATAACTTCTCATAATTCAAATAATTTAAACATAACTTCTCATAATTCAAATAACTTTGAACATAACTTCTTATAAATTCCTAATAATTGTACAAAAAAAGAAGTTTCCTGTTTATGTCTGATGGAGTCAATTTGAAAGTATAACCCTGTTATCCCAAATTATTGATTTGGGGGGGGGCTGTAAATCATTTGAAAGTCCTTAATAGACTTGACTAGTAAAATTGACTAGTCAATTTCATCATTAGCAAATGTAGCGATCGTCAGCTCAGTGCTGATGATCTTCAAAGAAACCTTGTTGAAAATTAAATAGCTTTCTGAAAATAATTAACATATTATTTAATTGGTAAAACTCATGTTTTTGTGGAGCAATGATGAAGAAATGAAAAAATTATTATTGGAGAAATAAAGTCTTAAGGGCAAAACGGCTCTGCAGTTGTTGAATGAAGTATATGTACACATAACCACTGAGAGTTAGTACCTAGTTGGGAGTATTTACATACTTCAAACTTTTATATCTCTAACTTTCTGACTCTTTCTGACACTTTAGTCGACTGTATATTCACGTTCAAATGCGTGCTGCACCTAGATTCACCTCAAACTTCAATATTGCACACAGTACTACACTACTTTAAACTCAAGAATATTTATAGTGGCTGGACCTTCACTTTGAGTTATATTTAGTAATTGAGTAAAGAATTGAAATAGATTAACAACCAAAAAAAAAAAGTTTAATATTTGATGATCATCTACGTTCAGTGAGATGTTCTACATCTTGTTATGAGCTATTATGTGACTGCTTCCGATCCGCTTAATGTAAATTTATGAGGTTTCTATCACTGCATGGTCTAACCTAGGGCAGCGAAAACATGCTACTCTCCATTTCATCGCTACTGTTTAAGGGCTGTCTCTCTCTTTGCTGCTAATCAATATGTAATATGAGAACAAAGAGCTCCAAGAGAAAGAAAATGAGAGATGCAGTGGTCATCGATCTTTGACGGTTTTATGTCAACAAGGACTTCTGTGCAATGAACAGGCATGTTTAAGAAGCCCATGTGGAATCTGTTATACAACAACATTTCTCATCAATGAACTTCATATTGTAATTTAGTTCTTAAGCCAATTTTGCAAAGCTAATTTTGTCATCAAACTTTCTAAAGATAAGCGTTTCAGGATATTTTTAATGCCAGACAGCTTTGATCTGGACAATCAATATCACAAACACACTCCAAGCTCTGGGCCATTTACCCATCCCCTTAGTCATGATTAACCTCTGCTTAGGTCTCTTTATATAGCATATGACATTGATAAATATAATTAGAACTGAAAACAGATCAATAAATAATATTAAGGTGTAAAATAAAGGGTCAGCCAAAGATCTGAAAGATGTCTGGTCTGACATCACTGGCTCATCTCCCAGGACTGATGCCAATGCCAACCTATACATCATGCCAGCAAGAACACTGGAAAAGGAAGATGAACAGATTTAAAAGAAATAAACAATGAAGGCAGCACCTCTCAAACAAAAGTGCTGTTTTAATTTGCCTGCTTTACATTGTGTGATAACTGAGGCCTTGTCCTACACTGTATGAGTTGTCTTCATACAAATTCCTCATGATATTTCTATAAAAAAATGACTTGGATAAAGTGAAAAGTCACTTTATAAAAGCATGTTGTTTCAGCATTGCATTATTTTAATCCAAAGTTTCTGACATTCTGCTACAGTTTGTAAAGTTTATGGGGTGGTGGTAGTGGCTCAACGTGTTAACGCTATGAATTACTGATTGGAACGTCGACAGTTTGAGTCCCGGCTCCACCAGGTTGCCGCTGACAGGCCAGTGAGCCAGGCCTATAATGGCTGACCCTGCGATCTGACCCAGCCTATGCGAAGGATGAAGAATTTCACTGTGCAGTAATGTATATGTGATGAAAGGCTAAATTTGCAAACTGGCTTCTGAGCATGTCATAATAAGTGAATTTAGACGGGCAGTTTTTATGTTACAAATTTGAGATTTTTGTCTGAAACCACAGGATCATGGCATTGTACTTATTAATGCAGCCTTTAGCATCAAAAGCCTAAAGCCTAAAGCCTAAAGGTTGCCTACTGTTTAAAATTTAAGCGAATAACTTGACTTAATATATAAACTTAAATTTTTTTAAATAAAAATATTTTCTCTTTATTCTCAAACATGAATGAGGAAAGATGATTATGAATCATCATTATATGAAAGCCATGATTGACATGAATGAAGTGCTGGGATTAGAACGGAGTTGCAAATCCAAAATAGTATAGGATTTAGAGACCTATATTTGGCAGTAATTTGATCATAATTTAATTATCAAGAGTCTGCTACCTTCCTCTGGAATTCTGTGTATTGTTTTCTTTGACAGGAGAAAGCTGATCATTTATCATAATTTCTAATTAACAAAAGTGCAGTTGACTCTGATGGTTATTACTCTGAACTGCCCTGTAATTGTGTGTTTCATAAAGCACCCTAGTTTAGCTAGTTTTCACAGTGCAATTTGCAAGTGGTATTAACACTAACCTTTTCAGAAAAAGATCTGTTTACTCTAATCTGCATATGGAATTTTACTACATGTTCAGACATTTCCCTAGTTTGAGATTGCACCACTCCTACTTTACCCCTTCATTATTAAGGAACAGACATGCATTTAATTTTTTTAAATCTGAAAATAGTTGAGGTTGCCGTAGTCTGTAACTGGGTAGGCTTAACACCTCAACATCACAAATTCATTTCATTCATCTCTTATTCTGTACTCCTGATCTCTGCATTCTTTGAATGCTGCCATTCATCATGCTTTTAGTCCTGGCTGAGGTCTGGGGAGGTGCGGGTCATGGTCACCATGCATTCCTGACTGCCTTGAGTCCTTCTCAGGCTGGTATATAGTCGTTCATCTAGACTGCTCAGCAGTTTATCAGTTGGACTGGGTTCCAATACACTATACATGTAACCTTTGTCCATAGTGTCCTTATCTGTATCATACCTGTTCTCTGGAATGTGAATACCTGTGTTCCATTGACCTGTCTTTACAGGACTTGGGTCTGTAACTGACCATCTGCGTATCTCGGTAGGTTCCCCAGCACTCACACAACCCTCCAGAATGCCAGAGTCCCCCATTGTGCTGTCCACTGAGGATGTGGAAAACAGCAGGTTAGGATGTTCCCCAATTGATTTTACCACTGGACTACTGTTGTTACTACTGTTGTTAGAGTTGTCCTCAGGAGCTGGACCCTGTACTTTGGGTGATTCAGTGCCTTCACTGGCTGCTCCTTCACTGGCCTCCTCGTCTGCCGCACTAGCAATACGTGGTAGGGTGCTGTGGTACCGTGTGTCCAGTGGATAGTTGGCACTGTCTCCCCTCCGCAGTGCGTAACTGCGCTGTCTCTCCAGGGACGGTGAGTAGCGAGCAGCTCCAGGATCACTGTACTGCTTGGTGCGTTGCCACTGCTTGCGCAGGTGGATTCGTGAGCGATGTCTGTGCCGTAGAGAAGGTGAACCCTGCTGGTCAAACTGTGGATCATGACGCAGGAATTCATTAAACAGGGCTTCTGTCTTCTCATCGATACTGTAGTCCCTGCGACGAAATCGTGGCCTGGGTTTGATTTCAGCCTGCTTTTCTGGTGTGTCACTGAGTGAGATGCTTGGTTCCCCCTGGGGTACTGTACTGGAAGCCTCCAGCTCTATGCCAATGCTGCTTACTGAAGCTTCATCTTCTAACTCCTCCTTGAACAGCCGTGTCTCAAAACTCTCACACACAGACCCCTTGCGTCCAGCATTTGTAAAGAACCGTCGCCGTTCTGATGCTGTCTTGCCAGACGTGTTTCCAAACAGACGTAGTTCCTCTGGAGCTTTGCATGGAGCCTCAATGGAAGCATAGCCACTGTCCATTTGCAGAAGCTTTCTGCTTCCAGCCTCACTGTCGCTGCCTCTCTCCGAGTCCACACTGTCCCTGCCATTCTTTCTGCCACTTGATATCTCCCTGACCACTTCATCATACGGAAGCTCACCATCCCCGTCAATCTCATCATCTATGTCTTGCGATTGGTAACTGATCATACCTGTCCTGGAGGCACCAAGGCCCCCTAGTGAACAGACACTGTCAGCATCACTGCGTGTCGAGTCTCTGTCATTGCTGCTTAGGTCAGAAGAAGCATATTGTTCCAGTGATGCTCGCAGGCTCCAGATGTCCCGGTACATGTTGGGCTGCTCCAGGCTTTCCTGTCTGTTCACCAAACCAATTTCAGAGGCTCCTTCAATGCCAGTCCCTTCTCCTCCCATTGCTCCTAGTATAATCTCTCCACCATTGCCATTCTCCTCTACTTCATCCTCCCCTTGAAACCTGATGGAATCTGGTAAACTGTCGGCTGTATGAGTCCTGCTTTCTTCGACGCTTGGCCTTGCTTCCAAAACGGCCGTCACTTCCAACCTACAGGGGACCAAAGTCAAAGAAAATAACTGAGTCACAACAGAAAACATTCTGTCTATTCTGAAGTCATAAATATAAATAAGAAATAAACTCTTTTGCCATTATTAATGTCATAATTGTCGGCATAACGTAAGGGAGTACGTAACGTAAGTAAGGGAGGCAGGTGGGTCTGGGGCACCTGAAGTGAACAGTTGACTCACAATGTGGATACACAGTAAGTAGATGAAAGTACTGTACCTCCTGAGTGGGGCTGGTGGGGGAGGACAGCCTGTAGTTGATGACTCCAAAGACCCAGCAGAGAGTCGTCTCGGAGGCTCGGCTTGTGGCTGAAAGGGTTTTACATGCAACAAAAAATCATTTTCTTGACTTGCTCCTGACTGCTGGAAGTCCTCGTCCCCTTGTTCTAGAGTCTCACTTGCTGCTCGCTGTCTTTGGAATGCTCGCCTTCGTGGAGAACCTGAGAAAGGAGGAAGTTGGAATTGGGTATAAATAGTCCATTTTATTTAAGTTTAGCTCCCTAATGGTTAAGTAGGTGGGTTAGATATTCAATTGATTTTATTACTTATTTAGACCATCCCCCGTTTCCTGCTCATGTTCACAAAGCTCCCTCAGGATATAAAGTGGCCTGTAGCATAGCTGGTCTATGGGATGACCAACAGGAGGCACATCCAAACACATACAAGCATTCTGACCTGGAAGTCAATATCACTCCCAAAGGGGTTTTCTCAGCCACATAATTCTTTTCTTCCTGACAGAAAAAAGAAATTGCACAATGTACCAAAAGACAGAACGGTCACTAAGCCCAGGCTTTGTGGTCAAGCTATGCTCCTGTGCTCCAATAAAAATGTATGTAATTGGATCTAGGCCTCATTACGAGGAAATGAACATTCCACACTTGCTGACCTTTCACATCAGGTGAAGGATAATACGATTATTACATCATTAATTTAGCAGGCATAATCTCTTCATCTTCCTGTTCCTTCTGCAGCCATTTCTAAGCTCACAGTCAGCCTTCACTCAGCTACTCTAATGACACATTTATTGATACATGATTGATTGGTCTCCAACGGCCTGTTCATTAAGCCCTACATGGTGCCTAAAGCTGCCTTTCCTGTAGCTGACATGCGTTGTTTAAGAGCAACATGACCCAAACAAATCAGCAAGGACCCCTAGACCTTTTAGCTCCTTCCAGTTCCCCGCAGAAACATGAATTAAGTTTTCTGAGTTGTTGGGTAGTGCTTGGATTCAGATTGCTCTTTGGCCATTCATTCCTTCCTAATCAAATTCTAGAGAACCATGTCTTGCACGGTCTAATAATTTCCTTGTTTATGCCTGTTTATCATTTATAATTGACTTATGTAATAAAAAAAAAACAGATGTGCAATAAATTGCCACTTCTAGCACAGATATCTCAAAGCTAACAGGGGAACGGTCATAAAGATCGCTTTTTAAACCAAGGATGGATTTAATTTTTATCTATAAATTTAATGATGTGCTCTGCTAACTCCTCACCTCTCAAGTCCAGACTGGCTGCTCTGTTACTGCTGTCTAACTTCCACTTTTTGATGGTGAAATAGGGGCTGGCTCCCTCCAGACTCGCATGCCGCCTGAGTCGGGACAGGAAGTGTAACATGGTGCCCTGGCCTGAAGTTGAGCCTCCTCCTCCTCCTCCTCCTCCAGGCGCTCCACATGCTCCTGCCACTTGGGAGGATCCAGAGTGACTTTCCGTGTTTACACCAGCACTTCCCATTGCCTCAATCTGAGCCAAAAAATAACAAGCAAGATCTCATACAGACTTTATGACTAAGGAGAAGGTTTAGCTGCTGCTTTTCCATCATTAAATCATTTCAACTCACTTTGCTTTCTAGGAAGGTCCACTCTGTCTTAGTAAAATATGGTTGGAAAAGTCAGGTCAACGACAAGAAGATACATGTACATTGGGGTCTTTCTGAGTTCATACAATGATAGGGTGTGATGATGTAAGCCCTGAGAAAGCGATGGCTCATGAGTAATATAATGTCTTTAGTGTCGAGCAGTAAGGTCTGAAAAGGCTCTGGATTTTAATAGGTAGGCATCTTAAGTGCCGATTTATAACTGTTTCTAAGAATACATTTATACCACACTTACTATATTTAAAAACACATTGCCTCTGGTTTGAATTTAAAATAGAGACCATTTTTGAACATTGTGGTACAACCTGGATGTAACTAACAGATTGTTGAAAGTCGTCCACTGGATAATTACTACAATAAATAATATGGTTCAGCTGACACCAACAAGTTATTTAACCCTAACTGATACAGTTTGTAGCTCATTAAAAAATAAAAATTTTTTTTAAAAAAACATGTCCGAAGACTGTCTGTGGTCGTGGCAAAGATGTTACTCTGTTTTAGATGCTAGGCAAAAAACAACTAAGAAATGTGGTTGGAATTTTTTTCAATGATTGTGAAATGTGAAAAAAAAAAAAAAAAACAGTAGTCCTCACAAGCTAGAAACAACAGTAGAGCTCACGACTGTGTTTAATAATGAAAGTAAGAGCATTTTCACATGTACAATGCGAAGAAAACTCAAGGGACTGGGACTAAACAGCTGTGTAGCCTTAAGAATACCACATGTCAGAGAGGTTAATAAAAAAGGCTTGCTTCAATTTGCTAGGGAACATAAAGAATAGACTGTGGAGCAAGAGAAAAAGATCATGTGGTCTAATAAATCCAGATTTACCCTGGTGGGGTGATGGGCGCATCAGGGTAAGAAGAGAGGTGGATGAAATGATCATGCCTATTACAAGCCTGTGAGGGTAGTGTCATGATCTGGGGTTGTCTCTGTTTCTCAGGTTTACGTTCACCAACGTTATGGTCAATTCTCCCATCATCAATGGGAGAGAAACTTGGAAAGAAATTAATGCGACTCTGGATAGAAATAAATGTTTGTGACATTGCCAAAGCTTATCAAACCGATGCTACGACGAAACCGTGTCGTAAACAAAGCAAAAGGTGAACCAACAAAATATTAGTGTGTGACATTTTTATTGGCCAGGCACTGTACTATTCCTGTACTACTAGTACTAGTGAGTTCATGATTTACTCACTGTCCTTGATCGAGGTGGTTCACAGCTTCCTTCATTAGTGTGTGATATAAATCTGTTGTCCAGGACAGAGTTTAGTGTATCTCCAGGCAGTGCACAGCTTGGGCTCTGGCTTCTCCAGGGCACTTGTGATTCAGGCAGGGTGCCCTCGCCAAGCTATGGACAAAAAGATCCGTACCAGATTTGAGTATTTTGAGTACACAGTGGTCTGGATTTACAGGAAAGGCCATTCATGGCTGGAGCAAGACCAGTAACCAGGTTTCAAAGATCAATAAAAATGGTGAAAAACAATTTGCCATTTTACCACACTGCATATCTTTATCATATGCATGCCCCTAATTACTGAAGAGGTATCAAATCTTCTTCAGAAAGGGCTGGAGTGGATGTAGGTTTTCATTCCAACCAATAAGAAGCCACATCAAATGGTCTATTGAAAGCCATGTACAACTAATTAAGAAGGTAGAATCAGGTATGGGTTCTGAAAATCTGCACAAATACCAGCCCTTTTTGGAGGGATTTGATACCCCTGTTTTATTACTTAAAACCATTGCTAATCCAACTTAAAATCTGTGTCTTTAGGACCTGAAGAAGTGAGGGGGGAAAAGCATTCAATCAAACTGTTACTGAACTCTAGAGGCTTTCTCTAAGGCCTTGCTGAACTTGGACTTAGGCTCTTACCATGTAACTGAATGAATGCACAAATTAAGATTGATTAACTAAATGGCCATTCAGATTTTGGTGATCATTGGGGGAGTATTCATTCACTGGATAGACATGTCAATACAGCTTCATCGAAATATCTAATTTATTTAGTAGCTCAGCTGAGTTATTACATTATTGTTATTGCAATGCACGAGTTGTTGTAGTAGTCAATGACCATCTGATTTTTATTTTAAGGAAATGGAAACAGTGACTGGTTTTTATTGTGTTGGTTGATTTGTTTTTGAATTCTTTGGGGGTTTAGTAGTTCATGTTTTTTGGGTGTCTTCTAGATTTATTAGCGTCATTCAGTTCTTTTCTGTTTCTTTGCAAAAGCTGGCAAGACTGATACATTCTCTTGGCTCCCCGAAGCTTTTGAGATGGAATATACTCTTGTGTGTTTCTTATTGCAGGAGTTGACATGGTGCACCAATCACCTTAAATTTTACTGCAACAACTTAGACCAAAGTTGTTTGTTTGTTTTATTGAAATGTCTATTGCATGACATAAGCGTTACTGATGATTAGTTTTTAAGCTTTTACAAAACATGTATGAATCTCAACCAGGTTTTTAAAATGTTTTTTTTTTAAATTTTTTTTTAACTTATAATTTTTTGAAATAGAGCATTCTATGTGCATGACCTGAGAGTGATACTGTATGTGCATTACCTGAAATATCGATAGGGACGGTTTGTGCTGTTCTCTCAGACTGATGCTGTTCTCAGGTGAGTCACACTCCATTATGGTCAGGATGTTCAGTGCTGGAGGTGCAATGTGCAAATTAGTTAGACGGGCCTTCTTCAAGTGGTGGAAATCGCCCTCTGTAAGAGTATACCTGACAAAGAGAAAGAGAGCGAATGTCCAACAGATGCCAACTGCTTAGGATTCAAGGCCACTTGAACTTGAATCTCTTGTTGTAGTTCAAAGTGCTAATTTAAGATCGGCAAAATGTCACAACACACCAAACCAATTGTAAAGAATATTAAAGAAAAAAGAAAAACTAATCTAGGCATGACGGATTAACAAGAAATATATATATATATATATCTCAAGTCTGTTGTGAGTCATATGTTAAGCACATACGCTGACAAGAACTTTGATTCCCTCTGACAACCGACAGCATGAGTTTTTATTTATACTGTTCTGTACCATATTGAAAATCATCAGCCAAGCTGGCTATATGTACATTTTAAAATAAGATTATGTTGGCTTGGTTTTACTTCATTTATAGCTTAATTAAAGAAATAAAATCAGAGGGAACCATCCTACTGGAAATGATCACGGCTTTGTTGGAGGTTTGAATCTCTACAGTTTCCAGACATACATCTTTGACCCCATGCAATACTGATGTGAGAATGAGTGGAAAACATTGCTTTTCTGATTTCTCTGTTTAAACAGCAGTCAGACAAAAGACAATTCACCGAAATGGAAATAATGCAGGATATGAAAGATGCGCAGTTGCTTCAGGTAGTAATTGCTTTCGCTTTGTGTCGGCTTTATCTGGATGATATTCGTGAGCCTCAGTATTGTGATGCAGAAGAAACAAAATGAGTCGGATTTTTCAATTGTTAGTCTGGGTGGAAAAAAAAAGACAGTTTGGTACCCTTTTGCCTTGGTTTTATTTCTGAAGTAAAAATGGCCTCTTTTCTATTGACATAAGCTAGGGCAGTGGTGGGTCAAATGATTAAAGCTATGGGTTACTGATCAGAAGGTCGGGGGTTCAATACCAAATACCGCAAAAGTTGTGACTGTTGAGCCTCTGAGCAAGGTCCTTAACCCTATCTGCTCCAGGAGTGCTGCATACTGGATGAACACTTGCTCTTTTCCAGGGTTCCTTACAGGGATATGCGATGTGCTAAGGTACATGTGACAAATAACTGAATTTTAATCTAGGTTCTTTTGTGTGTGTGATTGACATTTGGTGATTAAAGATTCCTTTATCTCTGCCTGCTAGGACTTTCTTATCAGCAGCATTGGCACCAGTTTTGTGGAAATGGACCAACTGTATTTTACTTTGACTTCTGGTTGTGACAGAAAACAACCCAGACCACTCAACCCCACCTACTGTATTCCCTGACCTTCGGCCTTTCTCCTGATTCTTCTTGCTCTGCTCATAAATCGCCGTCTCATTGAAGGAGACCCGCCGTCCTGTGTACACCGAGGACTGGAAGCGTTCCGTGTTCTCATCACCGTGACAGCTGGAGGTGGACAGTGTTTCTGTGCTTTCCATCCTAATGTTGATGTCTGTCAAAAAATGTAAAACCACTACTCTAGAACCAGCTGTCACTTGACACAGTTGTTAGGAAAGATAAAACAATGCTTTTGCCGATGTGTGAAAAATTGAGGTTAAATACCACTGAAAGCATCAAGAGTTACTTAAAAAACCTTTATTAATTAATTACCTTGAGTAGGTTGACTCTCTTCCACATATGTGGTGTTGGTTTTCTCCAAATCATCGCTGGCCCTAAGAAATTAAAAATTGTGAAACTGTAGAACAATATGTTTCATGACCAGTGCACGACTAACAGTGTGTTATAAGTGCATATGTGGTTGAGTGCAAAAGATTGTACGCCCCATCATTATTGGAGCAAAATGTCTTCTGTTTTTAACAGCCCCAGAGTGAATGAGTGCAGTTGGCATTTGTCACCAATTAGGTGTACTGTAACACCGAGGTAGTCATGGTTACTTGCTGATATCCAGTGGTCTCCAGTAAGTGAAACAGTAGCTTCAAAAGTAGCTTCTACCAACTGCCTCACTTTTATGGCCTTTTCTGTTTCTTACATTTAATGTATTCCTGTAAAAGTAGTTCCACTTGTAGGCAGCTTGAGCACACAACTTCGGTTTTATCCAAACTTCCATCTAAAAGCTTCTTGTAAGGAAATTTAATGTTCACCATTATTACACAGCCGGGTAAACGCGCTGCGATTATGGAACGCCATTATGGGACGAATTTTTTTTTTTAAATAAAAAAATAGTAATGCGTTAAAATTTCTAGATTAATTGCATGCGTTAATGTGTTTATATTGACAGCTCTATTTGAATGTGAAATAAATATCACGAATGCTATTATTAAGACGATTCAAAAGCTTCAAGTTGGCTATAAAAGCATTATATAAGGTATATAATACATAATGCCATGTATTGTAGTTCTTCCTGTGCACAAAACAGGTTAATTCACTAATTAGTTCTAGCCAATCTGGCTAAAGAGTTGTCTTAATTAACTGTAAAACTAATGAAAGTTATGTAATAATGGTGATCTTCAAGAAGCAATCAAGCATATTTTTTGACTCTATGACCATCCAGATCCAGCAGGTTTTGAAGACTAAATATTGATTGTTCTATATAACGGTTTCATTGCAGAAAAATAATTTATACTTATGTCATTGTTTTTAAAAATTTAAACACGTCATTAAAACATTGAATTGATTAAAACATCACTTTTGTCTCAATACTTTGGGCCGGCACTGTACACTATTTGATTCTCTTTCATAATAAAGCAGAAGCCTGAGGTGATGTAGATTTATATTCCACCAAACAGTACACACAATCCAGTTGATCATAATGATTTTGACATGTGTTATTTCCACTTAGACTGAAATACATGTAACTGTCATTTTTTTGCTCTCTCTGTCAGGATGGGTTTCCGGTACTCATAAACACAGTGTCACATCAGCTTCGTCCATATGAGAGCTAAATCGGATTGCGATTTCTCCATGCCATTGGCGATACACAGGGCTCCTAGTCTGTGATCCAGTTCCGCTCATGACTTCTTTCAACTGAGCTTTGATTTCTCCATTGGTATGAAAGACAGCTTTATTTTTCATTGTGTGTGTTTGATGGTTGTTTCTCGAACATCAAAAGAGCCTTATGATGTTAACAGAATAGCACACCTGCTTGAGTTTGAAGCACGTACCTGCGTAGGTTAGGGGATCTATTTGTGGAGTGCTCATGACTTTGTTGAGTTATACAACCTGTCTAGTTAAAGTGTGGACGGACAAAATGTGTAAATGTCTGCGCACGGTAAGATCAGGAGATCTCACCTGGAGTAACGGCGTCCGCTCTGACAGCAGCGATGGCAGAAGATGAGGAGAACAGACAGCAGAACCAGCGTTCCTCCGGCGAAAACACACAGCATCACCAACAGCAGCACATAGTTATCCGGCCTGGCTGATGCCACTGGAACATCCTACGCACACGTACGTGCATAGTTTATGTGATGAATTTTAAAATGACAGATTAGATGGCATGAAAGAGATACGAACACAATAAGGCCCAATGAGGATAAAAGTCCCTCTGCCACCTCCGCACAAATTTCCCCTGCTGTCCTTGATGCCAAAGAACAGAAGATAATACAGTACCTATCTCTCGCCTATTCAACTCTCATCCTGTGATTGCACCAGTCTGTGTGTGGAAACACATTCCAGGTATGATGTGTGTGTGGGCTTGTTTTTATTTCTTACCAGAAACCAAATGTCTCCACAAGGTTAGTTTTTAAAACTTGCCATCTTTTATTAAAGTACAGCAGTAGCTGAGGTAAAGGTGAGGGTTGGATGTACTGTGTATGAACTTGTATACACGGGTAGTTTTACAAACTTGTGTGTGTGTGACAGAGAGAAGGGGGAGAGGACGGAAGCAGCTGTGTGGTCCAAAGGTGGTCGCTCATGTGGCAGAAACGGCCGAAAAACTGAAACTGGAGAGGGAAGTGTGAATAAAAACCTGCAGCATAGGCAGTGGTGCTTCTGAACTTTTCATGACTTCAGGCAACAACCTTGTTTGGGCCTCTACCTAATCCCCTCAATTTACCCACCCCATTGTCGTGCTGCCATCATATCTGCTTGGGCAGATGTTCCATGTCATGTTAAGTAGTTTTCTAAGGGGGAAGTGTGTACTAAATTCAACTTGGGGTGCTACTAATGTACATCCAATTCTAGATTCATTCCCCTTTGCTGTTAAAATATCATCTAGTCTTCTAGAAAGGCTTTGCACTAGATGTTAGAGTGTGGTTGTAGGGAGTTTGAGTATCGAACACACAGTGATGGGTCCTTCATGAAAGATTCATTCTTTTTTAACAAGTCTTTAACGTGACTTGGAAGAACGAGTAGTCTCGGTGATTGATTCGTTCATTTTCTACTGGACGCGCATGTGCAAAGCTTCGCAAAACCTCCATAGGTTATGTGCAGGAAACAGAAAAGAGTAGTTACCTTTGAGACTTTCGTACGAATCGTTCATTCTTTTGTCACGTGACTCCTATAGACGTTATGCAGTGCAGGAAACAGAATTGAACGGTTCTTCTCAATGAGTCTTCTACTCCTCATTGTCGTTCTTTTGTCACATGACTTCCACAGACACTACAGTATGCAGTTCAAAAGAACAAAGGACTCGGACCAGAAGATATGAGAGGTGAGCTGCTCATTCTGTTTATCATATGTCCTTAGCTGCATTATATAATAATATTATCAGAACTGGAACTATTGCCAAAATTTGGGGGTCTGTTTATTTTATTTCTGATCAAAAGACGAAATGAACTAAATGATTCAAAAAAAGGATTTGTTCATATTGATGAACAAGATTCAAAGAACCGAGTCATTAAATGATTCAAACTTCCTAACTTTGTCTAATAGGAACATCAAAACAGGTTTGGGCCTCTTAGGCCTTGTTCAGACTGCCAGGCCAAATCAGCTTTTTTTTTGGCATATTCACATTGAATTCAGGTTCAATCAGATTGCTTTCATATAGTCTCAACAGCAGAGGAGGAATGGAACTGAGTACATTTATTCATTACTGTACTTACATAGCATTTAGCATTTCACTGCATATCATACTGTGTATGGTTGTGTATGTGACAAATACAATTTGAATCTAAGAACAAATATCTGTACTCCTACTTGGCTACATTTTTGCATGGTGTTGCATTACATAAAACAGGTGAGAGAGAAAGTTTTTTAATATGGAAAAAACTACTGTAAGCTAAAACAAACTCTGTACATTTGATAATTAAAATTGAAGGCGGGTATTTTTATACTTTTACACAAGTACACATACACTATAAACTGAGGATTTACTTCAGTGATACAGTACTTCTACTTTTACTCAAGTGCAGGATTTGTTCCACCTCTGCTCAACAGTATAAAACAAAAGTGAATCTGTATTAGTATTAAGAACCATGAGTTAGCTTTTATAGCAAAGCTGAGAGTGTACTCTGTATCTACATTTCCAGGTACAGCATAGATACCAAGGGTACAAAAGATTAAAAGGTTGAAGTGGATGATGACCTGTCCCAGAAACGATATGGTAATATACCCATGTTTGGTCAGCAATCCGCCACAATTCAGACACATTTTTCATTATTTTTAAACAATATAATCTGATATTTGGGATATTCAGTATTTAGCATATCCCAAGGGCTAAGTTGCATGAAACATGTCTGTATGCATTCCAATCATCTTAATTAGCAGAGAAAGTATTCGAAATATCTCCCACTCTGGCACTTAATGCTAATGATCTTTTGGTGAAGTTGGTCCCTGGGTGTGTAAAGGCAGATAAGTTGCCAGTGGATGAAATTGTGCTTTTGGTCATTATGGAAGATAAAGTCTTATGGCGAAAAAGCTTAAGCGTGGCTAAATAAAGAAATAAATCCTAGGGATTTAATCAGCAGTGAAATCATTTACTTTTCTTTATTTCAAAGGTTAAGTTGCAAACAATAGAATGATGTACCTGATTGCTGGCCCTAAGCAATTATATTTAACATGTCTCTATGAATATATAAATTACATTTTCAACTTGAAGTTGTATGGTTGCTTAAAGGCTAGTGCATGACTCAGCGCTGTTGGGTGATTATGAGTTCGAAACCCATCGTTGGCCCAAAGGGGCAAAATCAGCTGGGATCTCTCATAGGAGCTGACAGGTGGCCAAAAGTAAAGAATAAATGGTAAAGAATATTTTTTTAATCCCTCAAAAAATATTACAACTACGATTCCAAGCTTTCTAAACTATCTAACTTTAAATTAATGTTACTAAGACAATGAAACAGCTTACACAATAACGAGGTAGCTAATTTGCAACTGACTTCATGTTGTGCATTTTTATATTGTAGTGCAAAATTTCCACTAAATCTGCGACAATGCGGACAGATCCTAGTCTGTAATTACAGTCTGTAATTAATCATAGAGCTGAGTAAGGTACAAACAAAAATCCAACTATGCTGTTGACAGTGCTTCTTTTCAAACATAATGCCATGGCAAGCAAGAAGAAGAGGAGGAAACAAGCATGTTCGTGCATATTCTGCAAACCCAAAATGCTCCTTAAGTAGTAAAGATCCAGAATGATTAAACATATGAGAACCTTTTTACTATAGGGACTGTTATTTGGTTGTATATTTAATGAGCTTGAAGCCCAACATATCTTGACAGCACTAAAAAGTACAATTAACTTTGTATGAGACTGTTGATTAATAAGTTCTGGCTCATAAGCCTTCACCAGCGGTCCATAATCAAAATGCTAAATAGAGACTAAATTCAATTCCGCAGCTCATCTGAATGGAAAATGAGGGCAGAGGCTCTTTTAATATTAACTGTGGAATTAGAAGCTTTCATCTGAAGGATGCTGGTCACTGATAGTTTAAGCCATCAGTACTCAATGTTCTTTTCCTACTTCAGGGCGTGCACATGGGCGTAATTAGCCAAGAAGTCACAGATGTCTTGTGCTCGGATTCGCCGCGTCAAAATCCAAACTAATTCTCTACTTCGTTTTTGTGTTTCTTAGAAGATCTTTAAAACACAAACTAGTGGAAGAAGGGGAATTTGTGGAACTCTTGAATGATTGGATAATAGCGGTCTACTCATTCAAATATCAATCTGATATGCGGTAAAAGATTGTTTAGGCACGAATCTAGTGTTGTTGCACACAACAGTGAGAATGCTGACAATTTCTTCTCATCATATCTTCTCTACCGAAGCATTCAATGGGCTTTTGGCTCCATTATATAAGATATGACTTAAAAATGACGTCGGTGTGTATGCGTGTGTGAGTGCTGCAGTGGAAAAGAAAAAAAAAAGTCGTCATCCCTTCTCAGAAACTGCTCTATTCACCTACCGACATAAACACATGGGATAGTCTCCAGGCAACAGCATTTCCCTATGGACGCCTGTCCTTTAATACAGTATGAGTGTACACATCTGCAGCTGAAACCCAGGTATTATACAAGTGCCATATCGTAAAATATTCAATATAGTCATTGATCTGTACCAATTAAAAGTTCCCTATAATATTTAAAGGTCCCATATCTGTCCCAAGTTTCTTTAATGTATGGTACAGAGGTCCTCAAAAGTGTGTGTTAATGCTCTGGCCGAAATACCCAACAGATAATGCATTTCTTTAAAGTCTATTTATTTCACTCCTCTTCTGAACACGCTGTTTTAGTGTTTATGTAAAATAGCTTATCCAAAGCCCCACCCCCCAGAGAACAGCAGAGCTGAGCAACAAGCTGGGGGAGGGGTATCTTCTTATATGAGGTCACAATTTAATGTATTTGGCTTGTTTAAGCCCTAGCAAATGCAAAAAAAAAAAAAAAAAAGGATAAATGTATTTTCTCCATGTTTTTCTTTTTTTTTTTCGTGCAAAGTGCATTTTGCATAATATTTTCCCTTTAAGGAATAAAACAAGTCAGTGTGAATATTTTTATTATTTTCCTAGTAGCACAAAGTGTATTTTTCTTCCTCTGATAACACAACAGTTATCTACAGAGCCCCCAGGGATCATGTGTTAAAAAAAAAACAGATATTTAAAGTACAATCAGTGCACATGGAATACTAAATTGAGTACCAAGTTGAGCTCATGGATTAACAAACCAAGCAAGTAATCCATGTGCTGCTCACAGTTTGTGTTACAGCAGTGTGTATTCTGCCATAAATATTTTTTTAAAAGCCCTTAAAGGTGTGTTGAAGATGGTCGATTAACACTGACACTGGAGACTCCTTTCAAACGTCTCCTCACATACTCCTTCACCAACTCCACATATTTGACACACGCTTTTAAAATCTGTTTATCTGGAGCGTCTATGATGCAATACCTGCACGTTGTTACAGAAATAATAATGCGTTTATATAAAGCTGCCATTTGGCCTGCAGCAGGAAGTTCCTTCAGTGCTGCTACTATGTAAAAAAAAATATAATAATCAGCTCCTTCTGACCAATCAGGTCAGAAAAAGATTGGGTGTCGTTCTTATTTAAGCTCTACTATAACGTTGCGCTTAGTGACATTTAAACTCCTCAGTGCCAGACACTTAAGGGCAGTGGTGGCTCAGTCGGTTAAAGCTGTGGGTTACTGGGTTACTGATCGGAAGGTCGGGGGTTCGAACCCCAGCATCGCCAAGTTGCCACTGTTGAGCCC
>JAQQZS010000018.1:17813212-17829454 GCA_030068045.1 Platyallabes tihoni | reverse complement strand
TTCCTGGGATAGGCTCCAGGTCCCCACGACCCTGAATACAGGATAAAGCGGTATAGAAGATGACTGACTGACTGACAATTCCGTTTCTGTAAATTTAAATCATGTTTTTATTAAGTACTCGGTATCGGTATCGGAGAGTACTGAAATGCAAGTACTTGTACTCGTACTCGTTTTCCAAAAAAGTGGTATCGGTGCATCCCTAGTGATCAGTAGCTATGACCACATTTTTTTCTTTTCCCTTTTATCCTAGGGGTCGCCACATTGGATCATTTGATCTGCAGGATCTGGCACAGGTTTTATGCTGGATGCCCTTCCTGTCAACAACCCTCCCATTTTCTAACTGGGCTTGAGACTGGCACTGTGTACAGTGTCTGGATTGTAGGATTAAGGGTCTTGCCCAAGGACCCAACAGTAGTCACCAGGTGGTGGCAGAGCTCGAACTCCCAGACATCTGATCAGCAAACCAGAGCCTTAACCACCTGAGACACCTAAATATACAGTTTAAATTAGAGATTAAACTTTAGCAACCTTATCATTTTGCCTTTATTGAGCAAGCCAGAGCCAACGGTAGCAAGGAAAATCTCCCTGAGACAACATGAGGATAAATCCTGGAAAGGAACCAGACTTAAAAGGGAACCCATCTTCATTTGGGTGATACCAGATGGTATGACCATAAGTCATAAGTTAATCCTTTCTGTGCCTTTGTTCTTTAGGGTCAAAAGTGCAGCTGTATAACAGGAAATTAGTTTCAGTTAACATAAATTCCATTTCGGTGAGGTTACCAACTGTTAACCGATAAAGACTTGAAAACAAACCTGCTCATGTCAATTTCATTCTAAAACCATTCAAGCGATTGCATCAACCATTAAGCAATTGCTTTGATTTGTATCAAAGCAGTCCAAAGCCATCTTCATGAAGATTAAACGGATCAATCCTCAGTTATCACATCTTTATGTCGACCAAACAAGGCCATCGTCAGCAGTACTGAGTGGGGTCCATGTGACAAGAACTCTAATATGAAGTAGTGCTTCAAGGTGAATCCAGATAGAGGGCATAATGGTTCAGGGATTGGGGACATGAGAGACAGGGTGGAAAAAGAGAGAGAACAATTAGATATTCTCACCATAACATAATTGATAGGGTCCATATACTGTATATGTTGTGCCGAGTGCAAGCAGCATCTGCAACAGGGCTAGCTATGACAACATAACTAAAAGAGTGAGCCAGAATGAAACTCAGACATGCGGGGCTCTGAGAAGTAAGGCAACCAGTCACTTAGTCATTTCAGCAGCAACAAACCTGAGTGAGCTCATGATAGTGGGGAAAGACAGAATGCAAACATACTAGTTCACCATAACAGTCTATGCCTTGTTTCCTGAAATCTGTTAATTTACCTAAAGAGAAAAAAAAATAACAAAATGCTTTACTAAACAAATATTTTTTCAGTCTAGACCTAAACAGTGAGACTGTGTCTGAATCCTAGACTCCTAACTATAAAGCTATATCATAATAGCTGCTGTAGTTTTCATCATACAAGGTACCAATAAATAGTCTTGATCAACGTAAGAGTAGCAGATCATAAAATATCAGAAGTTTATTCAGGTACTGCAATGCTATTTCATTTAGTACTTTATAGGACAATATTAGTATTTTTAAATTAACATTACATTTCACTGGAATCCAATGCAGTGTGGATGAAATAGCGGTGATTTGCTCATATGGTCAGATTCTACTAAGGAATGCTGCCAGGCTGCTGCATATAAAAGTATGCTCCGATACTCGTAATAATATATTTATTATTATATAATTATACCATACTCATAAGGCAAATAATAAGCAGATTAAAAACTTTTTATTCACTTTTAGGGAAAACTTATCATCATTGATTCACTCAATTCCTTGCTTAATATGCAACAGATGCAGTGTATATAATAATAATAAGACGTATGTTGTCTCTAAAAATGGTTTTGTATGTTTAACGATTTCATCTTTGTAAAAACATTCTTTTTAGAACTGTTTTTAAGGGTGCCAGATGGAACTCTTTATTTCCAAGAGTGTACTTTACAAGAGAGAAGAAAGTATGTCTGGACCAAACTTTTTTTTTTTTTTTTTTTTTAGAAACAGATGTAGTTGATGTTATACTTGTTCTCATATTTGTGTAATTTTTATACTAAGTTACAGACTTTTATAAACTGTTAATTTGTCACATGGGCAAATGTTTTACTTTGTGTCAGAAAAGAGTGTTTTTATGTAACTGCAGAAGTGCTGCAGAAGGAATCATGTTGGGAACATCCTTTCATACCCCACACATACAGAGCCAAAGCTCTGTGGCAGTTTCCATTTCAGTAAGGACCTGACCGTGTGTGCTCTGTGTCTGAACACACAGTATCAGCTTTGACCCTGTGTGTCATTAGTGGACCTCAGGTGTCAGACATGTCCTGGAGGTGAAATACAGCTCAGGCAACTGGCGCACAGCAAGCACGGTGTGTGTTTTGTCAGGTGGAAGAAGTCTTTATTTCTTTCTTTCCACACACGCTCAGTACATAGTTTCCTAGAAACAGCACTAATGCACTACCATGGATTTTGTTGTTGTTGTTTTATATTCTGAGCTCTCAAAGAACATCTTGTTAGATGTTCTTTCCAGATTTGCTCTCTTTTGATTTAATTCTACATCCTAAATGTTCTCTCCTCTTGTGTGGCTGAGAACAGTGAGTCCAGACGCACAACTGACCCCAACTCCACAATTGTTCATTTTAATGCCCCGCCAGGTGGTCCTGTTCAGTTTCCTTGAAGTCCAGTGTGTGTGTGTCAAATGTGTGAGAATGCGTGAATGCACAGGCACATGTGTGTGTGTGTTTATCTGTTGTCGTGTTTATCTTGGCCTGTGTAATGGTCATTTCTTGGATAGCCTGATGGTGTGTCAGA
The DNA here is from genome assembly GCA_030068045.1 of Platyallabes tihoni. Lineage (NCBI taxonomy): Eukaryota > Metazoa > Chordata > Actinopteri > Siluriformes > Clariidae > Platyallabes > Platyallabes tihoni. The sequence continues at coordinate 17,826,529 of JAQQZS010000018.1, read as the reverse complement.
CACTCCAGTCTTTGTGCTTCTTCTCAGTCACATTTGATATAATTCCAAGCTGTAAGAGTACAGGCAACAAGGGGTTAGGTTCGGCGAATCACGAAGTCCAAGAATGCGTGACACTTGACGAGTCATTCCATATCAAAATTATGCATAAGATCTGTCGTGTCTGATTTGTTTTTCTATTTATCATAACGTCTTCAACCAGACAATTTTCCCCAGACCTTTATATAATATGGTTTTCAGATATTTTTTATCTGGATTTATATTTCCTTTTTTTTTATATATTAGTATCATCAGAACTACACTTTAAACAAGGACTTGGTCTCAGTAGGGGGTTTCAAATACAATTATTCGCAATGAACCGTCTTGTGAATGAAAGCGTAAAAACCGATTGTCATTTACAGAAAAATTCAAGTACAGTACGGTGATCAGACTGTTAGCCACAGTACAACATTAGAATAACTGGTCCTTGAAAATAAATGTATAACATCTGTCTGTCTTTGGGAACTGTACACACAATCATTCCCCAGCACCACTTAAACATTACAGGAGTTATTACCACATCCCCTGTACAGTTTGGACCTCTCTCCATGCTATTTCCACATGTTTCAGACATTGTTTCAGTCAGATTATGGCTCCGGTGTAAGGAAAGTGAAATGCTGGGATAAGTGCATTAGTGTAGCAGGAAATTATATAGAGAAGTAAAAGTATTTTTTACTCTCATAACTGTGTTCCGTTATTTTGCACAAATCAAAAGTCCCAGTTTGACTCGAACAGCCCTCACATCCGTATAATAACACTTTTTACACCAGAGTTCTGATGATTTATCAAATCTGATGTTGAATAATTTTTTCCAGCAACCCTAAAAGTCAGTGAACAAAGCAAATATAATAAGTGTTGCTATGGTGAATGCTTTTATTGCACAGAGGTATGGTTTTTTTTTTCCTTGCATTTTTCCACCACAGGAAAGTCTTCGGGCGTTCAAGCTTCTCTGTAAAATGACAAAAGCCTTTAGTCACTTTTTAATAGCGAGACAAAAAAATAAATGAAAAAAAAAAATTAAAAAAAAAAAAAAATATATATATATATATATATATATATATATATAAATGCTGGCACAACTGTTTGTAACTGTTATAAAAGTGATAAAAGAAACTAACTTTAACCCTTGGATAAATATTTTATTTTAATACAATTATTCAAAGCTTGCAATGATATATGGAGAATGAAACACTCCAGAGCATGTTGTTATAAGAAACTAATCAACATTAGTTGATTAGAAACAGCTTCATTTGGCATACCACTTCCTTGATTTTATGTTGCTACAGTATAACAGACATAACATAGTGTATCAGATGATCTGAAACTGAAACTCCTGGAGAAATCATCTTGCTTATGTGATCCACTCTTCCGGTTTTCAAGTCTTTTGTGTTATTCTAATGATCACGGCATTATGCATCATTGTGTCTAATGGATTAAATAAGAGGCGTATTCTAATTATTCATTCAGGTACCTAATTATATTTAAGTGACAAGTAAAAGAGACGAGATGAACAATGACAGACATTCAACACCTTATTGTCTGGTGCTTTTGTAAAAAAAAAAAAAAATCTATATACTGTAAAACCTAAACAATGGCGGTTAATGATTAAGTAAAATCAGTTGTGAACAAATACAGATTTAAACTCCACTTGTGTTTAGAAACTTTTCCCAAATTTTTAACTTTCTGTTTTTTCAGGCCTCTTTTTTTTAAATCAGTTTTGATTTTATCTTTCTCCTATAATTATGACAGGCAACAGGCTGAATCCCAACTCCTACTGGATCCCAAATCCCTCTCTAACTCCTGAACAGTGGCACTACTTGGTGTGTGGAACAAGGGATACAACACCCTAGCTTTCCATTTCATAGTACGTGGGCTTCAACCACAGGACATTTAGTTAAAAAGTTTGAAATGTCAATATAAGTTACCTGCACCCATTTTATGCAGCATAAATCACAGCATATCCCAAAGCATCATCTCACTTGCAACAGAAGCACTGAATGAGACACTGCTAACGCTAGCAAACGTCACCAAATCCAGAAGGAATCATAAGTTAATACACCTTCTGAGATAATCGCATCATGATAACAAATAAAACTTCTGCAAATTGCCTTTATCATCCATTTTCACACGCTTGTCCCCCTTTTGAATAAGTTGCAAAGTCCACCACAGCATACTGCATATGGAAATAATCAGCAGAACAGAAGCTGTCAGTTGCTAGGTTACTGTGTGAAAAAACATCAGGTAATCTGGTAATCATCAGGTAAACTTTCTGTTAGTTTTTTTTTTGTTTTGGCTCTGAAATACACCTCGTTAACGGTGCTTCTATCGTCCACTATTGTGGTGTCATGGTAGTCGTGTGTCTGCAAAGGGGTTAATATTTCATGGCCCATAAATCACTGCTTTAGGCTCTCTAGAATGATTGACGTGTCTAAAGTTAGGTTAATCATTACATCATCCATGAAAAGCACCTTAATGTTTAACATTATATAATTCCAGGTCTTGGAATGCGCGAGTTAGATTGAATGCAAGTGAATTATAACCAAACACAATAAAGCAGAATTTCTGTCTTACTCTTGGCAGAAATATATATATATATATATATATATATATATATAAAATATTTTTTTTGGCTGAAGAGATTATGTCGGCTTGTGACAGGAAGGTTTAATGGTTTCCTGTGCCGCTGTAACCTAGCAGGATATTCCAGATTTGCTTCAGTTCTGTCCGGAACAAGGCAGGATGTCATTTGTTTCTTGTTGTGCAGTAATTTTTAGTATTCCTTCTAGGCCCGACTGACAGCATGGCGTTCTGAAGCGTGGCAGAGCGAGCTCCTGCGCATTCCTTACTGGTGAGGCATGCGGAAAGCTTAGCGGCACAGGAAGCGGGGGAGGGGCGGGGAGCAGGAATGCAAGCACGTGAGGTTCCAGGCTCAGAATCTGACTCGTCCCGGTTTTTCTGACGTCAAAACCTGCCAAGATTCGGTTTCAGCCAGAAAGGCTGAGCTCGCGCTGGTCCACTTCCAGGATTTTACGCGCCCCTGACATCAGGTTTGACGCATGCGGTGCTCATAGTGTACATTAGCATTTTACTGGGTCAAGACTGCAGTGGAAAAATATAGGCTAATCCTGTCGAACAAGATAGTCCTGGAAGAATCTGCTGTAAGATGAAAAAAAAAATAGAAGTTGAGTCATATTATAAGAGCTGGTTACCTCGTGAGAGGAAAGATAAATATAATACCAAGGACCGATTTCAAAGCGTTAGATAATTGTAGGCTAAAGTCAGTTCTTTTTGTTGACTGATTTGAGCTCATGTATTATCCTACCTTCAAATAGATACTGTTGAAAGCATAACTGTCAATTAATTTCCTAACATTTTTATTCTACACCAAGATGACATTTATTGTTGTTTATTTCATATATTTTTCACAAAAAAAACCACTGACAGACACTGAACAGCCATAACATTAGCACCACATGACATTAGCATTGATTGTCCATTGTGTACCAGTGGGCTGGTGGCGGGATAGTGGGCACCTGGGGGTCATTTGTGCCTGTGGGGTGCGGGGGATGACCTGTCTGTTCAAATCCCACAGAGAGACTGGTGTGGCACAGATTGCTCAAGGGGGTTGATACTGGCTGGGGTGGAGGGGTTCTGAGCACACGGTGCATCACAGCTTGCTGTGTGGGGCTTGGAGGGTTATTGGTCTGGCCCCTGGGGTTCCCAGATCTCAGTCCAGTTGGACATCTGTGGTATTTGAGGTTTTAACGTTATATTTGATCAGTGTAAATGAAAATAAAAACAAAAAACTTTGCCCTCCTCGTGTTGATTGATGTGATATCGTACGTCCATGTTTTTATATATATATATATATATATATATATATATATATAAAACTGCTTTCATATCTTCAAGACAAACTTTAAAGGTGTAACATTTGCCCAGAACAAAAGACTTACATTTTCTGGTTGGTATCTTTTTTCAGGATGCACTCACATTTCATCTTCGTTTATTTTTCTTAGATACACCCCCGTTAGTAGAGTAAAAGTATCCCTGTCTTCGTGGAAGATTGCGGTCACTTCTTCGCCAGGGAGCCCACAGCTACAACATCAAATATACCTGGACTGAATAATTTACAAAAAAAATTTTATAGGTACACTGTTAAGAAAGTGATGCATTTTCCTTTTAACACCTGAAAGTGCACAATTCTGAAAGCACCGTGCTGAATGGAAGCCAGAGATGGTTTTGTAGAGCACTACAATACCAGAAGTGTAATTTTACTCCCAAGGACCACTCCAGAAAAGCGTTATCATCATCTCCCATATTCTTTATAGATTCCAAGTTCAGATTTTCATATCTGCAAAAGAGCAATACTGGCTGCGCTCGGTGGTTTGGAGAGACGGTATCCCTTTCTCTCCATATCAATCACAGCAAAACGAGTCGATCCTTTGCATCTGTGAGCTCAGTTACTGTAAGTAGAAGAGGGTGGACAGCACTTCCTCTGAGTATGTTACACTGCCTTGTGATGCAACATGAGCGGCAGATTGAAAGACGCAGTTATGTGCATGATGCTTAACTATTTCTTAAAATATTTTATTTACTTAAGATCATAATATATAATGATTCCTCGATTATTAATGACACCAAAAACAATTATCCCCTCAAACATTCCTGTACAGTATAGTGTTGATCTTTTGTTCTCGACAGGATTGAGTCTGAAGTCTCCTTCACCACTTTTTCAGCACTGATTCGGCTCTATGTGTGTGAATTTCATTCCTCTGCAAATGATTGTCTTATTGTTCGGACTTAAAATAGGCTCATGTACTGAAATAGTCTTGCCTTAGATCTCACCTAAGGCAAGGCTATTTCTGGCATTTTGCAAATTATATTGGGGAGCGAAACGCAGAGATAAAACCTGAGAAAATGGGAGCGCACAGAGGAGAGAGGGGGAGAGAGGAGCAGTAAAATCAGTGTTAAAGTTACTCCTACACAGTCAGAGTTACTCGATTTAACTCTGCAGCACATTGTAGGAGGTAATTAGCACTGTGGGAAAAGAGAGAGAGACTTACACACACATAGAGAGAGAGCGAGAAAAGGAGAGAAAAAAAGAGGAAGAGAGAAAGCGAAAGGAGAGAAAGGATGAAGATGTGGGCAGTGATGCACTGACGCAGCCTTTGGAAGGAAGAGAGATAGAGAAATGAAGGAGGAGGTTTAGGGGAGGCTATTTTAAGCTTGCGACAGGGAGTAGTGTATTGCTGCTGCTATGTGTCTGCTGCTGAGTACGTCATTGCTTTGGCTAACCCCGCTGAACATACAGGACATACACACAAGCACATACACAAACACACATCACTCAAAACCGACCCTGACCAAATCTATTAATAATGACATGAACATATTAACAGATTTCATATCCAGCCAAAGCTGAGCAAAGACAGCGTTGAGAACTCACCATACTGTACCTACTGTATATCAGGCATAGAGTCATAGGGTTTAGGTGTTTTTTTTTTCCAATTCTTCTGTTTTATTCCTTCCTTCCTTCCCAATATGGTCACTTGCCTTGTTTCCACCCACCAGACGCTTTTCTCTTGCGCCACTCAGGAACATTTGATTCATCTTTTTCATTTTAGCAGACGAAATTGTTCTCTCTGATAAAAGCTCACACTGAGCCACCATCCAGCCAACACAAAAAAGCTCAACATTCTCTGCCTTAAAGGAACACGTCTGTATTTTTTTAACCTCACACTCTTTTCAATTCATTTAAATTTGAATTCATTGAATAATTCTGTTTTTTTTGTTTGTTTGTTTGTTTTTGCAAATTTTGTTCAGTGCCCAAATCTGTAGCCTGCTCATGCCACTGTATAAACGTATTGTGTGTTAAATACAGTATGCCACAGGTTATCTCACCATCTGTCACATCCAGGTTAATTCAGAGAAGGATGTTGCTCAGCTGCTTAGATAAGGTTGAGGAACACTGACATACACTACAGTATGTAGTATAAGTATTACGTACATTCTCTTGTCTGTCTATGTTTGTAAAGAATTTAACTCTGAGCCCAACCCAAATTGGACTTACTGAAATGCTGGAAATCTCCAAGCCCTCACCATGACTCGATGAACTCACTGACTTCACTGAATCAGAGAGAGATGAACCTCAGTCATTACTGGAAGATCTGAAGATTTAAACAGCGACACACAGATCAGGTTTATCACACATGAGGTTGTACATGACTTTTGAGTCATATATGAGTATTGTAATGTAATCATTTGGCATCTGCTTTTATAAAAATTTTCTCAGCAACTGAATGAAGGTAATGACTCGCCACATGTCAGAAATCTTTCATGTCATTACATATTTGTTCAGAATCAAAAATCCCAAATTGTTTGCGAACGAAACACGCATTCTGATGAGACTTGTTTAATGATTTCTTTTTAATTATACAAATTACAGCTTGATAAAAGTATTACTGCTTTCATGCTCGTTTCGATTCAGCGCTGAATTTCTTGGTTGTTGTTTTTATTCCCTTCTGCTTCTCTAGGTAAAAAAAAGTGTTTTCAATGTTAACCATAGTTCTCTTTTCCCAAGTCCTGCCTGTAAACAAGGCTTCTGTATCCTCCAAAGATCAGCACTTGGCTGACAAACAACCAACCCAAGCATTACGATGCCTACCATACCAACCAGTCCTAGTGAAGGGTGTGAAGGAACATATCATCTCTACTGTATAATAAATGGTATAATAACAAACTACGTGCCCGTTTCCTCATCCCCATGCGAAGGGCAAATCAGGCAATGTGTAAAGTGGAATACAAGTGAGTCACTTTACAGTAACCTGTTCATCGCTACGCCCAGTTTGTACGACAAACACGAGAAGAATGCTGTTTCATAAGGCCAGAATGTCCTGATTGAAAGCCCCATGGGTCAGGCTGTTTTCATTACACACACATACATACAAATTCCTGCCTGGCTGACTTGGCTCCATGCGCAAGGTTTTTGAAAGTCCGCCTACACACTCTCTCTCTCTCTCACACACACACACACACACATGCAGAGCTGGACGGGAACTGAAATATGAATCGGACTTGGCAGAGTAAGGGTGAATAACAGCTTTACAAGACAATTACAAATTAGCAGACAACGTGTGCCACTTTGTCACAAGGAAGTTGAGTCAACCACACGGACACACCCAGTTTGGCATCACACAGCTACCAGCAACAAAATACATAAGCTAGGAGCAGCAAGGTGAGTAAACAAGAGGTCTCCTGGGTTCAGGACACATGACTCATTGCTCTTGATTGTGTTTAAGCTTTGTGTTACAGCAGACGGACCGTGCTTTGTAACCCTAATGACACCACATTCCCGTCATCCTGTCAGCACCTGTCTACATTTCTCGACTGTAAACAGTGGCCCGACAGACGGCGAGAAATCACTATTGTTCAAAAATGCGTATGTGTAAAGTATATGTTCCCTAACTAACCTTTATGCCTGCAGAGCTTGAAAACAGTGAAGAAAAGATTGTAACCTTCCCCCTCTTACCCCGCTCACTTCTTTCATGGGTGAGATACCAGACTAGAAAAACAAAAACTTGGAGACATGGAGTTCCTTCCCTTGAGGTGTAACCCTGCTCAGTAACAGACTCTATCTGTACTGTAACTTTACAGACGGTGTATCAAATTGATTGGGAAATAAGAAGGATTTTCTTCTTCAAATCAATTCAACTCCACCTAATTCTCATGTCTTCAAATCAGCTAAATGTTTGAGCATATGAGCAACATTGGATGCATCTTGGATTAATATTTGGAACTATCTAGATATTTATCAAATTACATTTTTACACTGGACCTTCATTTTTTTGCACCAATTTCAAATATGGTTTACATATGGTTTATTTGTGGTATATATAACAGAAGGAATATATAACAGTAGGCAGCGTCAACATCAACTTTTCACCCTACTGTGAGCGTGCCGTAGACTTTCCTCGCCAACTGTAACAATAAGCAGTGTCATCTACGGCGAAACCCTGGACAGGACTGCAGAGCGATAACAGCAACAGCACATACTGTATGACAGGGAGAAGTAAGGGCTGCAGAAACATTGGAGGGGCAGCGAGTTGACCACACACTAGATTCACAGCTAATGGTGGCACGCAACAGTCAGAATCTGCACTGAACCCTCTACAGTGAGGGCCACAACTATTACAACCAAAATGAAATTCAATGTTTTAATGCTTTTTAAACAATGATAATCAAGATACTAAGGCTAAATCATTTAATGCAATGAAACTGCTGTGCAAAAATCAATATATTGTCTTCCAAGCCAGCTGGATCTAGCATAGAATCAAATAGACATAGAACCAAAAGAGCTTTATCAGAAAGATCTTCGGAAACTGTTGGACAAGGGTGAAGAAGTAGCAGTCCAGAAAGTCCAGTCTTCTGGTCACGATCTTCTGGAGGCAATCAAGCAGGCAAGATCATGACCAGAGGACAGTTTCTGAACTGCTACTGCCTTCTTCACCATTGTCCAACAGTTTCCAGAGCTCTGTATAATAAAGCTCATTCTGATTCTAGTGGGTTTCGGTCTGGAGATGACCCAGCCCATATGGCTCCAAGAGCTATCTCCTCAGTCAGATCAGCTAGAAGTAATTAGCAAAATCACCTGTTATAGGTGCACAGGAAGAACTATAATACATGGCATAACTACTCTTAGTACTTTTGGCCTCCATTGTAGCCTCCAATAAAATCACTGGGATTTTGTAGCCACTTGTGAAAGCAGAAAGTTTACTCATGAAATCCTGGAATTCACTGCTCACGGTTAGTTTCCAAAGAATAATACAATGTTTATTCATCATCAGTAAGTGCATTGTCTTGGTCAGGATCAATGTGGATCGACAACACAGACTGTGTCAAACCACCTCATTCACATTCATCATCACTGACTTTAAAAGAGCATTAAAGTAGATCTAATTTCATTGTAAAAACTAAACAAACAATCTTCTTGTTTTTTCTTTAATCAGGATTTATAATCAGGTGCAAACCGGATCAAGCTTTAGATTTGGTTTCCTGTATTAGCGTTTTTCAGGAACGGTTGCCAGGTTACGGGCTTGAGTTTAAACTGTTATGAATGATTAGAGTGGGAAGTTGAAACGACGTCTCTGATTGGATGTGAGCGCGGGGGAAATGGGCGGGGCGTTCCCGACATGTGGGTGTTACGCAAACCCTTGTTAGAAGCGATAGGAAGGCTGCTATTGGGCGGTGGGCGGAGTTTAGGAGTCGGTGATAAGAACAAATCGAGCTCGCCACGCGCGTGCGAGCTCGAGACGGAGAGGGCGAGCGCTTTTAACCATTCAGTGTGTTTGTTTTATCGCTCGTGCTAGTCCAGGTTAAAGTAGGATTCTTTTGCCATTATTTTAACTATTGTGTATTTTTGTATTTTTTTAAAACACAACCATATTTACAAAAGATTCGGGGTATATTTTAACAGTTACGACGTTACCGTAGAAGTAAAATATTTACTAAAATCGCGTCGTCCGGACAAGTACGGGTCTCAAAGTTTTTTTTTTTTTAAGGAAAGGAAGAAAAAGGGAATATTCACGCAACCAGACCAGACGCAAATTGTTGTGGGTTTTTTCTTCAAATCTTCGCACGGGCTCGAATGGAGCAGCACGCAGAAGCGCGAGGCTGCACCGGTGCTCACGGATCTCGCGCCCGGTGTCCCGAGCTCTTGCACGAGCACTGCATTAATTTATCCATCCAGTCGACGACGGGCACGCGCTTCGAGCTGTCTCTCCCCGCAGACGAATCGGTCGAGGGTCTGAAGAGGAGGCTTTCACAAAAGCTCCGGGTGTCCAAAGACAGGCTCGCGCTTCTGCACAAAGACACGTGAGTGCTGCACCGGGGGGGCTTAACGCTACAGTACAGTCCTACACATCCACTATATATATATAAATATACCGAATATATACCGTGTATAATAAAAAAGCACGCATTAAATGTTTTCGTGGTTTTACCTTGATAAAAAATAATCGTTTATTGCACGCTCAGCTCTGCCACGTACACATGCCATAAACGACATGATATAAAAGGAGGTGTTAAAGGGGGTAGTCATGTGCATGCAATAAATACTGAACTGCTCATTATTAATCTAGACATGGTCTCAATCATGAACCTTCAATCATGTCCTCGTAGTTTAAGTTATTAAACGACGCGGACAAAGCTCCTATTAAAGCACATTAGACTTGGGACTAAGTGGTAGGCTTCTCCCCTGCCATGGAGAAGGCCCTGGTTCAATTACCCAATGCACAAACCCTAGCCATTAAATGCAGTGCCGGTCCCAAACCCAGATAAAATGGGAGTGTTCCCCGAGTGGGAAGGGCATCCGGCAGAAAAAAACCTGTGCCAAGTTGTTGTGCGGATCGGTTGGTCCACTGTGGCGACCCCTCAACCGGCCAGCCGAAAGACTAACAAGAATTGATGGTGCATTGTCTAAAATATGCACTTGACTACATAAAAGGCTTTAGAAAACACTGCTTGACAGGGCAGGCACATGTGGGCACATAGACTGAAATGATTTTTTAGAGCCGTCGTGAGAATGTCATTGTTGCATTAAAGAAAATCCTCAAGTGTTGACTTAACACCTCCAGTGTTTACACAAGTCCAGCTGGACACAAATGTGTACAGGGCGAGTTCATTGGCACTGCAGATGCTCAGTCAACACTGGGGATTTTTGTTGTATATACAGGAACACTCTGCAACTGTCATGTCTAATCTGCAAGCACACACCTGGTTGTTTGACATCAGGGTTGTTAGGGAAAGAAAAGATAAAAAAAAAAAAACTCGGGCTGGTATGTGTCAAGAGTGCAGATGACGTAAAAGCTCTGCCACAGACACGTCCCGGTGAGGTACAGAGGTGGGGTTATCACAAACGATCATAAACGCATGGCTGCTTTTCCAGACAGAGAGGAAGCATAGTGCAGGATTGCCGCTGTTAGAGATGACATCGCTTTGTACAAAGCCCAGACTTCAGCTTTCATAACTTCTCCTGGAAAGCGTCCGTATTTATCCTGGTTTGTGTCAGCGATCCAGATTTCCAGATTCTATTTGAGCATATTTTCCAGTTGAGGAGATATGGCTGTTCTCTTCTGCGTCGCTTTACCTCTTCCAGGAACTGTCCTGCAACTACACACTCTTACTGTTGGTTAGTAATTCACAGGCGTTATTACTAAGTAATAATCTCAGAGTTTTTATGGGGTTAATAGATTTCGTTATGCCAGTAATCATAGATTTAGTTCTTAGAAAGTTGAGCAACAGGGTTACGCTGAAGTTATGATGAAGGTTTATTTTACTTTCAGAATATGCTGCATGATCATGAATACAACGTTGTGAAACAGTGTGTTTGATTGTCTAATAAGACATTTTTAATATTTGATTCCTCTCACGCCACAGCAGGTCCTCAGTGATTCCAATTTTTACCCTGAAACAAACTTCTAACAGTTTTAAATAGCTGAATAAAAATTTTATTATTAATAATACATTTCTAAATGTAAAGCCCTAATTTTAAAGGATATGGAATTATAGTTTCAGAGCTCAGGCATTGGAGACTCTTTCCATGAATGTTTAATAAACATCTTGTAAAAGTGATCACAAATTTTTTATTTATTTATTATCAATCTCAGATGCAATCCCTCATGAGTTATTTATTACTACGGGAAACATAATGAAATATAATGAGCTCAGTTTTCATATAACTCTGGGATTTGCTTGAAGCAGACACTACTTTCAGAGCCACTGTTATATAAAATGATTTAACTTTAACCTTCTGACCAATCAAACTCGCTACCTTTATCCTGCGTTCGCTAATGGTTGTGAATCTTGTCGCGCAGGAGGTTAAGCTCAGGGCGGCTCCAGGATTTCGGGGTTACAGACGGGAGCAAGTTGACCCTCGTGCCCTCCGTGGAGGCAGGATTAATGGTAAGCCTTTCCTGACATGCCTGCTATTACCTCATTTTCATATCGGTCCAGTTCAATCTTGTCTAAGTTCCTGCATAGTTGGTGATTTTTTTTTTTCTCCCAATCCAGTCTCAGGTCTCCAAACCCGAGCAGTCCATCATGCAAGCGCTGGAGAGTTTGACAGAAACTCAGGTAAGAAATATTTAAACTGTTGTTAATTTAAAAAAAAAATAAGTGAGCGATGCTAAAACATGGCCTGGATATCTGTTGTTAAAATAACTTTAATAACTAGCACACTAGCTCCATTCATGGTTAATAGTTAACTATTATTGTGTAAAACTAGGTATTCAAATCATTTATTTATTTATTTATTTTGAAAAGAAGTTCTCACAGGAACATAATTGAGGAAAATTCCACTACAATCAAATACAAAGGTGTTAATGAAGGTAGCTAGCTACATGTATGCTAGGTTGATGGTTAATAATTCTGTAATTACCATTCTGTAAAAGTTTTTACACAGAGAGTTTGTAAACATAAATGAGTGACATGCTAGCTACTGTAGGTTGGTTCCTACATTCTGTCATGTATAAAGGTGTTAAAAGGTAGCTAGCTAGATGTATGCTAACTTGCTACATGGTTCACAGTTAACTGTTATTGTGCAAAATGAGGTATTAAAGTAAGTAAAGCTAGTTTTTTTCTTCTTACAAAAAAAGTTCTCACAGGAATATGTGGACATATCTGAGTGAAATGCTAGCTTAGCTTGGTAGCTACTTCTATCAAACTGTTATTCTAGCAAAAGGTAGCTCACTAGCTAGGTTGGTGTTTAATAGTTAACTTCCATCCTGTAAAACTAGCTATTGGAGTAATTGAAGCTAATTTTTACACAGAGAGTGACTTTAACTAAACGTTAGCTAAAGGACTGAGAGAACTAGTACGTGTTGTTGAGGAAGGAGCTGCAATGGACTCTGTGTTTAAAAAAAAATGGACGCTAGTGTTTGGAGATACGTACGACACGCCGACCAGGAGGTTTTGCATTTGATATTTTTAGGACAGGATGAGTTTCTCCTAGACACTGCGGCAGGGTAGACAATACAAAGCGACAGGATACGCACAGTTCAGAGGAACACACACCCACAGTACACCCTGTTAGCTGGCATTCTCCACACTGCTGGCTCTTACTGAAACACACACACACGGACATGCACGCTTGCGCATACTTACACACACCCACGCACATATTACACTTACATAGATATAGATATTGTCTCTTTCTCTCTCTCTCTCTCTCTCTCACACACACACACACACACACACACACACAAATAGCACCAGGGCATCACT
>JAQQZS010000018.1:17781672-17812420 GCA_030068045.1 Platyallabes tihoni | reverse complement strand
GGAAATCCTACCACAGTCTGTGGGAGCTGAGAGGCGTGTGTGTGTGTGTGTGTGTGTGTGTGTGTGTGTGTATGTGTGTGTTTGAAAGGACGTTTGTGCAACTGTGTATTTGAAACCACTTGTGCAAACCTGTGTCTGTGAGAGAAGGTTTCTTCCTGTTTTTGCTTTTTATAGCGTGTACGTTTGTGTGTAAGTGCGTCTGTGTGGTGTGTGTGCGTTTGTGTATGTGTATATGTGTGTGTGTGTGTGTGTGTGTGTGTGTGTGTGTGTGTGTGTGTGCGGGGGTGGGGAGTTCAGGAAGCACGCCTTTTTTGATGGTGTTTGCTGTTACCTTGTGACTGCTTTTTCCACTGAGAGAGAGAGAGAGAGAGAGAGACGAGCGGCTGAGAGCGATTCACGCTGAGACTGTGATCCTCATTTCTGCCTGAGAGAAAAAAAGAGAGAGAGAGAGATGGGGGGAGGGAAAGGGAGGAGAGCGGTGAATAGATGAGTGGATGCTTCTATCCTTTAGTCTTTAAGTTTATCCTTTAAATAAGTTCAGCCTTTTACCTCATTACCTCCTAATGAGTCACGCTTGCAGGAAAGCCCAGGTAACGGCGGCGTTCCCGTTAGAGACTCCCCTCCTGTTAGATATTATACTTTAAAGGTCCCGTATTCTACTGTTTCCTTCAACAAGTTAACACGGGACTCAGAGCTCCACCAATGTGTGTGTGCGTACGTGTTAATTCTCAAGCTGGAATACCTCCCAGGTAATCAATAAATAAATAAATAATGTCGAACCCTCCAGAAAGCAAACCACAGGAGGGGATCTACTTATGTGAGGTCACAACAGGGGAAACTATCACTGGCTTGTTTAAGCCCTGGCGAATACAAAATGAAAAAAGGGATATCTTTTTTTCCTCACGTTTTTTTTTTTTTGTTTGTTTGTTTGCACTCACACACGTACTGGAGAAGTCTGATAATAACTAATCAGTGTTTTTTACTGCCTAATAGGGGCCTTTTAAATATAATATTATATCATCATACCTTATTATCTAACAGACACTACAGTCAGTAGTAGAGCTGCGCAATTACATTTTAGCTTTCTGTCACATGAATTTCTTAACACAGAGGACTTCCTGGCTTCAGGGTTTCATGACAGTCTCCTTTTTTTTTTTCCACTGAGAAGAGAACGCATCGCACCACTAGAACAGCGCACCCTGTTGTGTTTTATTTTGTCAATATTACATACGTGGCATACGTTTCGTGCTTCTTTTCACACTTTTAAAAGAATGAACAGGATTTAGTTACCAACTAGCACTTGGTACATCTCTCTCTCTCTCTCTCTCTCTCTCTCTCTCTCTCTTCTGCTTTGCCTGCGCTACTAATTCAGCCAGAGAATCTCATTGATTCACAAAAGGCGAGCAGCTAAAACGAGCGCGGAGGGGAGCGCAGGGAGTGTGGAGCTTCTAAAAAAGATTTCCGGAAATATCGAACCAGCGCTCTCCTGATGAAATAAAGAGACGCAATGGATAATCGGCAGCCCTCAGCTCTTAGCCGGAACTGCTCGTCTTACAGGGACGCTTGGTGATTGAGCTCAGATTTTTTTTTTTTTTTTTGCCCCTTCGTTAGGAGGACAGACAGCCCCCCTCCTCTCCAGACACACACACACACACACACACAGAGTGTCCTTTTCACCTCGGTTTGCTCTCGGTGTCAGAATAGTGCTATTGTGAAAGCTGAGAGAGGTGCAAATTGGGAAAGGCGTGATTTGTATTCAGGCGGCTCGTCCTTTCACTCCATACACAGGCACGCTCCATTCAGCTTCGATCTCTATGTGTGTGTGTGTGTGTGTGTGTGTGTAAAAGCTTTACTCTTATTGATCACCATATGGAGGACCAGACGTAACGGAGACGCTTTTCCCGAGATGATAAGATGACCGTGCTGCTTCCTAGGTGAACTGAAACGAGGGTGAAGATAATTTGATCATTGTAGCCATACGCCCACACACACTCGCACACAGAGAGAGAGAGAGAGACATACACACACGCACACGCACACTCACGCACACACCTCAGGACACACTGAAGAGATTTTTGCTGATTACATCCTCTCCCTAATGGTTTTTCGAGATGATCTGATGAGCTTTTTGAAGCTCCGGGCTGTACAGATATTACTATGAGCTGTGAGATGAACTTCAATAAGGATCTCATCTCATCTCATCTCGCCTTTTTAGGTTGAAATGCTGCTTTTTATGCTTTAAGCCGTTCTATCTATGCGACTATTTTATTAAATCCGAGTTGAAAGGCGTTGAGCAGATCCATCAGGTCACTTTTTCCGGATTGTACTAGTGCCGGTGTTGCGTGGATGAATATTATCCACGTCCGTCTTTGTTGATCTGCTGTTGGGTTTGCATTCTGCATTCTGCATTTGTCTCGTTTATGTCAGTAGCGTTAGCGTTGGGTGGCCACCACTTCTCTTTCCTTCTCTAGAGCTGGAAACCCTTTCCATCTGGTCTCCCAGGCACCACCCTGTTTATTGCCTGTCGTTACTCCACAACTCCGGCAATGAGTAGACTTTATCTCGTTCCTCTATTTCTCTCTCTGTCTCTCTCACGGGGTAATCTGCAACCCTGGTCTGCTATAATTGGAAATCATTGGCTCTTAATAGCACTGTGCGGGGAGGGAGAATTGAGGGCCATCTGTGTGGCCTCAGGATCAATGGAGAAACGACCGGGTGGAAGGTCTGACCTTTCCCACCCTGGGTGGAGCTTAACGATGCGAAATATTTACTCTCAGAATTAAAAGCGTTTCTTAAAAAAAAAAAAAAAAAAAACACTTTTAAAGCTTCACAGTGTCTTAGCGTAACATTTTGATTGCGAAAATAAATGGTGTACAGCATGTATGTACTGAGTGCGAGGAGGAGTGTTCAAGTCAAACCGGGACTACACAGTTCATACAGCGTACAAACCCCCTTTATTTCTCTATATGATCCCCTGCAGTTATCCGAGAGTCTCACTAATGCCTGGATACCGTCAAGGTAGAAGTTTTCTCAGTACTGCGGAGCTAAGATCACACTGCCTAATTCATATCTGAAACCCTGGCCTCCCAGGAACTCCTTTACTGGCCCCTTCCTTAAAAAAACAACAGCCTTTGGCACCATTTTGTTTTTGCAAGACTGCGAGTGCGTGACTTTATACCGCTTACCGCACCACTTGCACATTACAGGAACTCAGCTGGAACTACATCCACTGTACGGTCCTGACCTCTGTTGTACGTGCTTGAGCCATTAAAGGAGGTGTATACTGTACAGTATGTACGTAGTGTGTGTGTGTGTGTGTGTGTATGTGTTTCCTAAAACGTAGTATCACATCATTTTATTGTACATTGTATATTGTTATATTGTTCACTGGAGCGAGAGAGAGAGAGTACATTTAAATATAACTTAAATATAAAATAGATGAATTGCCGTTAGAGTTGAACCTGTACTATTTACCCTCTGTGAATTGATTAGATCTGTGTATGTGTGTGCGTGATATGCTGCATAACGAGTCATTTTCAGCAGTACAGGATTGGGTGTACATAACGAGCTTTCTGTTCTAGTTAGCCTGCCGTAAATAGAAGGGCCGTCGTTTGTGTCGTGATCGCTTTCGGCTTTCATTCTCCGCTCGCCTTTGTGCTCGGAGTGGTCGGCATCGTGACTGGGCTTTTCCTAACAGACGCCAGAGCCGCGTGAGTAAGATACAGACACCGAGGGTGAGGGGGCTTCGAGAAATCTATTCTCTATTCTCCAGCCTTCGAGCCGTCCGGCGGGATCCCAGCCTCTCACGACTAGTACCCCGATTAAAACCCGACCCTGTGCACGAGCCGGCGCTACAGATGCTCACACGAAGGTCTGGTTAATAATCCCGTGTTTAGAGAGCTAGCTCACGTCCAGCGAGCGAGCCACATTCGCAGAGCTAGTCAAACATCCGGCTCTGTCCTCATAACAGGCCGACGAGTCACGACCACAGAGGGAAGTTTGATCCTCGACGAAGGCTCGTGTATAATTCGGTTATTCAAGGCTCCTTGAGATAAAAACAACAGGAAGAGCCTCGGCATTAAGAGGCTCTTGAAACATCCTCATCAAACCCTAATTTGAGCTCACTCTCCGCCAAGTGCTACTCACGTTGACCTTTCGTACTTAAAACTACACGCATGCTGATCAGGCAGCTTTTTTTTTTAATTTCTTTGTTACTTGCGTTCGCTGTATGATTACAGGGAAGTGATCAGAGGTAGATCAGAACCAGGGACTCGACTACTTTGTGATTTTTTTGCGTTTGAATCAGGATGTTTGATGGTTGCAGCCCTTTATTTCCTACGCCTCTCTTATCTCGGATCAAACAAAGAGACTCCGCTCCATCTGCCGAGCCGAAAACAGTCCGCGCTCCAAGCTCCACCTCATCTCGGTGGTATTTTTTTTCTTCTTCCACGTCTTACCCCCCACCCTTCCCCCTTTTCTTTCTTTAAAAAAGCTCCCGGTGAGGGAGGGATGCCATGCCTGCAAACGATTTCTTTGAGCTTCAGGCTTTCTTAAAGTTACAGACTCCCCTGCCTTCCCCCATCCCTTCCCCCTGTCACCGTTTTTTTTCTTTCTTCTTCTTTTCTTCGTACTGCTTTCCTTCCCTCGCACGCATACACATATGCATACGCCCACGTACAGTATTTTCCTTCGCCTCCATCTGCTTCTATCGTGTTGTGTGATCTGAATACTGACGTACCTCCTTAAAGAAGAAGCCCGCTCAACCCAGATTCCCGGCTTGCAGAGCTGACACGTAGATGACTGCACATGCGTCTCACAGTGACAGCTCCGTACTAAGATCTACCCTGCGTACGGCTTCTCGCGGCACCGTGACCCGGTCGTATCAACCTCTTAAAAAAAAAAAGCCTGACATGCGGGATAATTTTTTTTCGAAAACACAGTCACAGGTCGCTTTCCGCACAAAGCTGAAACGCATCGATGGCTGCGAACCTCACGAGAAAGGTTACTCTGGATTTCTCCGTCTCTGAACGCTGTCACGCTTCACCCACAACCGTGATTGACGCTTAGCGAAGAGACGAGAGCCATCAATCAAACCTGAAGGCCACCTGCCCACACACACAGCTCAAATACTAGACCCAAACACATACTCGCACACCTACACACGGGTAACCTTTACGCTCGGGGTTCCCGACAAAAATATACCCAGGCTTGTTAGAAGCTTGAACTTTTAAGTGCTTTGTATTTCAGTATTTCATGTGTTACTTTGTTTTCGGTGCGTTGCTGTGCCTACGTGCATGTCTTTGAAGAAACTAGACGCGGGAGCTGGTAGGTCAAAGCTGAAATTTGACTCTTTTTTTTTTTTCTGTTTCGACGTTTACTTTTAAAAGGACACACCTGGAGCAGCGAGCAGATAAGCAGCGTGTTTACACACACGTTTTCCTTCGCCTATAGAGAACCGTGAGTGATTAGTGTCAGCTGAACATGTTCTCATATCCCTGTTCTCCAAGCACTGAAAGTGCACGCTTCTTCTCCAAGCAGACAGATGAGCTCTCGAACATTGTTCGGTCTGAAGTGCCTCTTTTTCCTTATTGCAGGCCGCTTCATTAGCCGCGCACGTGCTCCTCTTTGTCTCTTCCACGGTGTGATTAGCGTGCCTCGGTCAGGCGTCAACGAGAAGCAGACTTTTTTTTTTTGTTCTCTTTTTTCTTTCTTTTTTTTTTTCTCTCTCTCTCTTTTTTTTAATGAGCGTTCATTTGGCGCTGACATCACCGCAGCAGTTCATGAGTCATTCAGATCAGCGCTCAGCGGGTTTCCCTCACCCTGTCCTCCTCGCCTGGAGGCCTCGTTGACCTGATTAAAGTAGGAGGGGTTGGGTGAAGGGTGCCGTTCCGAGAATGGTAGTTATTAGACAAGAATGTAGAAGTGAGTCGAAGCGGCAGGGTCAGCTTGGAACTGTGTAACCTGAAACTGATAACTGACCTAGGATCTTCTAACCTGCTGCGGAACATTTTAAAACTTTTACCTTCAATAATAATAATAATAATAATAATGCTAGAATCTATAAATATTAAGAATCCTGCGTGAATAAGACCACCTTTCTCCTTGCCGTTATCTCGGGTTGTTTATGGGGAAGTGAGCGCTCTGGTTTCCTAACACGTGTCGCAAAAGTATAGAAGTTGCACTAATGTTCCTCTCCACAATCTTCCCGTTCCCAGGTTGGTGACTTCCTATCGGGTCGCTCTCCGCTGACACTCGCCCTCCGCGTCGGAGACCACATGATGTTCGTGCAGCTGCAGCTGGCCGCTCAAAACTCGTCAGGCGTCCAACAGTGCACCACCAGGCTGCCTTCGAGCACACCCAGGCCCCCAGTAGTGCCCTGTGTGGGCGGCAGCGAGCGCCCCCGTGCTCCAACACCTCCCCAGAACAACCAGAGGGCATCGTCTGGACACCATGGCCACCATGCTCACCACGCTCACCACACTCACCTGTCCCCCCCATCCAGTCCTACACTTTCCCCAGGCTCCATCCATTATCCTCATCCGGCCACAGGTTCCTGTAGTCCCGCCCCCAGAGCAGCCACACCTTTCCAGCAGGTAACACCAGCAACTTTTGTTGTCATGTGTAAGATTTTTTTTGTTGTTGTTGTCGTTGTTGTTGTCTGAAGCAGTTTTAGCGTAACATGTTCGTGTGCGTGTCTTCATCAGGGCGAGTGTGGGACCTCAAGTGTAAGCGGAAGCACCAGCTCATGGCCAAGTCGTAAACCGGGTGCCGTGATCGAGAGCTTCGTGAACCACGCTCCTGGCGTTTTCTCCGGAACCTTCTCAGGTAGGTTTTAAACCGATTCTTCTATATAAAAAGTAGAAAAGAATCAAACTCGCATTTTTATTTCATTATGCAATCGAGCAATTTGAGATGGTGGTGGCGAGGTTTGAACCTGGGTACCGTCCTTAACCACGACCCTCTCCTTCTTTTTCCTCAGGCACCCTTCACCCAAATTGTCAGGACAGCACCGGGCGTCCGCGCCGCGACATTACCACCATCCTGCAGATCCTCAACGACCTACTGAGTGCCACGCGCCACTACCAGGGCATCCCGCCCGCCTTGGCTCACCTCCGCTGCCATACCCAGACTCCCGTGTCTCCCCCGGCAACGCCTCCCGCTTCGCCGTGCGCGCCCCCCTCGCCCACGGTCGTGGAGCTTCCGTCAGCGCCCGTGTCACCACTATTACCCTCACCTACCTCAGACAGACTGGCACTGAGCCACGGCCGCATCGGCAAACCGACAGGTGAGGAGGACGAGACACGTTTACACCGAAGGAGGCGTGGTCCGCGCATCAAAAGCGCCAAAGAAATATACACACATACTTTTCATATGCACAAAATCCTACGCGTGTGCATGTGTGTGTGTGTGTGCGTTTGAAACCGTTTCCCTCCTGTTTCCACTTTTCTGCTTCAAATCTCTAACCTCATCTGTGAAGCTCGCACACAGACTCGCCCTCCGCCATTCTGCTTTTGCCTTTATATGGAGCACAAACACACGCACGCACACACACTCGTTGCCGACAGGCTGTGCGTTGCGGGGGCGTTGACAGCAGAGCGGAGAGCACCATAAAGCTTCATTCCTGAAGTGTTTGGGTTGCGTTAGAGCGGCTCTGTGGTCAACGATGCATTTAGCCTTGGACTTCGTGACTGAGAAGAAGCTTTTGACTCAGAGATTCTCGCTCACACACACACACACTCACTCACAAAGACACACACATCTGCGCACATTAAAGGGAAGAGGAAGGACTGGCTCGAGTTAGAGGCTCACTTCTGTCTGCATGACTCTCATTCAGTGCATTGATTCATCATTCAAAAACTCCCCACCGCCACCAAACACACACACACACACAGACACACAGACACACAGACACACACTCGCAATATAGATGTGTATACAAACAGGGGGCCTCTTAAAAGGATTTTGATCCTCGATCTAACATACTGCCTTAATCAGTTCTACTAACACACACACACACACACACACTTGACACTCGGTGTGTTTCTAAGAACGAGTCTATGTGAATTATTCAGCGTCTCTGCATAACATCTGATTGGGCTCTCAGGGCAGAGAAGGCGGGCATCTGGGTCAGAGTTCATGCGGGTGTGTTTTTGTACACTCGTGTGGTGTGTATGTGTGTGGTGTGTGTGTGTGTTCAGTGGAAACATGCTGATGAAGTTTAAATGATGCATGAGCAGAGCCAAGCCGCAGGGCTGCGGAAAGAATAGACCTCTTCCTCCAGCAGTGACCCGAGACTCGCGCGTCGCTTCCATTCCACTCTTGTGCCAGCGCACGACTCGTTTTCCCAGCATGCTCAGCGCCCGCGCGTGGATCTCTGCGCTTTGATTAGCCCAGCTAATAAAAGACAAGTGCCACAGGCTAGTTCATGCATTATGAATTTGTTTTCTCTTTGCTTGGAGGCAATACCGTGTGTGTGTGAGCATAAAAGAGAATGTGAAAATAAAGGAGAAGTATGCAGAATTTATTGACACGTCCATCATTCTTTCATGACAGGGGCAGCGGCGATGGGCGAGAGACCCGTTTCTGTTCTGATGTCGTGTTTTATAATAATGAAAGCGAAGCCGTTCCTCAAACTGAAACTAATTGACAGGCAGAGCTCATGCACGATCGTTGACGGTCTCGTCGCGCACGTCTGAAGATTTGTTGCGTAATATACATCCGATGCAATCGTGGCTGATTGTACCATCACAGGTTATAGTGATTTCATATAAAATTACATCTCGATCAATTGACTCTACATTAAAAAAGGATTTGTATACTTTTTTGAGTCTTTAATGAATGAATAAATGAATGAGTGTGTTTATGTCTATCACACACACACATACACATTCCTGAGACATGAATTATACTATTATGTGCATCAGTAAAGCAATAATCTGGCATTTTTCAGTCTAATCTCTAATCTGTCTATTAGGGACCAGACGATACAATATTATCGCGATACCTTTGTGTCGATTCGATTTGTTAGTATCACGATTCAACATTTTTATTTTGTTATTCGATTTTATCCAACTCTAAACAAATACGTAATCCGCTCTTTCAACGCAGAATGAAGTTGAAGGAGCTGCTGCCAATGTGTGAATAGTTTAGAGTGCACCACCTGCAGGATTATAGAGGAACTGCAACATTTCACAATCTTAAATTCAAACTTATCGTATAAGTTTAAAAAAGATTATATATTTTTAAAAAAAAAAACTATTTTGGAGTTGGTGTGTAGTAAAATATTACCATTTAATCTATAACCCTACCATGGGTATGCGCTAAACGATTTATAGAACCTTAGTACTCAGTATTTCCCCATACCGACCACTCTGGGGCGCTGCTTGGGTTTTTCTATAAATATAATTAATATCTGTAATTAAATTCATTAATGACATTATTTTTTTTCCCCCTTTCTGGTTTGCAGGCGAGCCCTCCAGGCAGACGGAGAACAGGGCGACGCGCTGTAAGGTGGAGCGTTTGCAGTTGTTGCTGCAGCAGAGGCGGCTCCGCAGGCGGGCGAGGAGAGAGCCCCGCGCCCCCTATCACTGGCTGAGCGAGCGCAAAGCCACCCGGAGCCACAGCAACAGCAGCCTGAGCAGCGACGGCTCCATCGACCTGGACTACGACGAGGCGCTCTGGAAGAACGACGTCCAGACCGACATCGCCTCAGAGTTCGTCGTGGCCTGAAGAAGGAAGGACGAGGGACGAGGAGGAGAAGACGACAAGCGGCTGAAAGAGAACGGATTTACGATGTGTAACGCTGGGATTTTTATTTTCTTTTTTTCCGTGTAATCTGAAACACAGTTGCTCATGTTCTTGAGCACGAAGCGAACCAAGTGAGCGTCTCTCTCTCTCTCTCTCTCTCTCTCTCGGTAGTTAGGACGCACAACACGGACTTGATTAAATGGTTCGAACATTCTGACACGTTTTCCCTCCTGATTTTGCTCACTTGACCGTCTGAACGTGGTGGTGGTGGTGGTTTGAGTTGCTGTTGTTACGAAATGCGTCATGTAGCATTATGAAGCAAGAAATTCAGGTGTTTCTCTCTGGTTTATTACATTTTGCACACTTTTTTGACCTGTGAGCATTAAGGTTTTTTTTTTGTTGTTGTTCGTTTTTTGTTCTCACTCAGCTTGGTCGAACCTCAAGCGAATTCGCATCCATCCGAAAGCATTTATTACGGACACACGACTTGCTTGTTCACACTTCTATCTCTAACTCTACCTACTGGTCAAAGTATTAAGGTCATATCCCAGTGCCTCTGTTTACCACTTATTGTGTTGAAGCATCAAATCTTTTTTTTTTTTTTTTGCTGCTACGAAGGAGTGGAGTCTCGTCTGGTCATCCATCTCATCATAATTTCTACCTGATTGTGCAGAAACGGACACATGCTTCTCGAACATACAAGGAACTTCTCGAGCGGGATCGTTGACAGTTTGGCTCTGTAGCACCATTTTATAAACTTATGACTTTAAAGTAGTATTTTAGGTTTTATGTCACCTGCTGTTCCGTGCACGCTCCATTAAGATGAAGAGTAACGTCAGACATCTTTTCCACTATGAACTGTTGTTTCTCGATATAAGTGTGGTTGAAGAAAAAAAAAAGAAAAAAAAAACTGGGAATGGGACACGCGGGGAAAAAAAACATGGATGGACCTTGTGTACAGTGGCCTTACCTATCTTTAAAACAAAAAAAAAAAGTGCAGGCACTGGAAACTCTGGATCCTTGATGTGTGTATCATGTTTTATTTTTATTTTTTTTTTTTTAAACTAAGGACGCACCATTAGAGCATTAGTGAAAGGCTCCCGTGCCTCAACAACGTGCCTGAGACAAACGGAACAAAGACGTTTCTTTCCCGGGTCCTGATAAATCGCTCAACTGAAAAAAAACAAAACAGACATGAAAGACTACTTGCTGTTTGTTTGTTTGTTTGTTTGTTTTTCCCCTATTTCATTTTGTGTTTTTTTTTTATTCATAATGTAACGTCTGTCCCGTGTATCTCTTGTGTATCTCTTGTCTTGTATACACCCTGTCTTTCATTCTTGAAACCGGAATCTCCGTAAATATATAGATATATACATATAATATGTTTAAAAAAAAAAAAGAAAAAGAAAGAAAGATAGGAAAAGAGTGAACAGGTCCAAATAAATGAATATCACTCTGTAAACGTTCATAACACGTCATGCCGTGTTCGTTTCCTGTTTCAGCACCAAGTTCATAAAACACAGTTACCTGGATGCATGGGATCTGATCTAATTTATTTAAGGTTGAATTGAATATATGAGTAGTTCATAAGGAAATATACGCGTTCGGTTGGGATGTTTTTAAAGTTAAAAACGATGGTGGGGTTTTTTTGTAAACGCTGCATTTTTTTTTGTTGTTGTTGTTGTTGCCTGTACTGTCTCGTGATCTCACAGGTGAGGAGCTTCTGCTTGTGTAGCACATTTTTATAACTGTTTTAATTTATAAAGCCGATCTTGCAACTGTGAAGAAACGTTATCTGATGTTTTTTATCATCACCTCTTTTGTGTGTTCGTTTTTTTTTTTTGTTTTGTTTTGTTTTTGTTTTCGTTTTTGTGTGTGCGCGTTTGTATTTTGTCAAAAATGAAACCTGGTATTGTAAAAGAGGGAAACAACTAAAACAAACAGATTTTCTTTGTTCATAAGCAATACATTTCAATGTGGCTTGCTGTAGAGAATTTTTTTCTTTTTAGGTAATAAATTTTAATTTTCATGCATTTTTTGGGGGGGTGTCTTTTTGTTCTTGCTTGTATTCCTTTAATCGACAAATTTGATACTGATTTTTAAAAAATGCTGTTTATTAGTCTGATGATGAAATCAATAGATTTTTATTTAGGTTAGAACGGTTTTATTAAAAAAAAAAAAAAAACCCAGACACACAGCTGTGGATTTCAGCCGTTGCTATTCCACACACACACACACACACACACACACACATACGCAAAGGTGGGTTTGTCAGTTGCTGGTTTAACTCTCACTGCGGCTGCTTGTGGCTTCGCGTAGCCGTGTAGCGTAAACACAGTGTTAGAGGAGGCATGGAAAAAAACAAAGAAACTGAGTAACAGCTTCACATATTTACCAAGAGAATTGCTTCAACAGATGAAACTCACAGCATGGTTTCTAACACAGGAAAACACTAAGGCACAGAATCAGTAATCCCATGTGCCTAGGACAAACATATTTGGTGTCCAGGCTGTGAAATTTTACACATAGTTGCGTGGTGAATAAGCAGGTTCCACAACCATGAATAAGAAGCACACTTCTTATTCTTATTGATGTTCACCAAATTTTTTATTTCGGGATCTTTTATGAGCTCCTCCGTGACTCGTAGTTGTGCACTTGGAATTAATTTCGGTAACCCGGCCACTCCTGCGAAGGTTCACCGCTGTTCCAGGTTTTATCCATTTGTGGATAATGGCTCTCACTGTGGTTCGCTGGAGTCCCGAAGCCTTTGAAGTGGCTTTGTCACCCTTTCTATTACTTTGAATTTTTTTCATCTGTTTTTGAATTCTTTCTTGGTTCAACAGGTCTGCCAGTACTCATCCCTGGGTATGGCAAGTTACATGGAACTCAGGCTTTTGCAAGGGGGCGATTATTTTTTTCACATAGGGCCATATAGGTTTGAATGACCTTTTTTCCTTAATAAATGAAATCATCATTTAAAAACTTTACATTTTACATTTACTCGGGTTATCTCGGGTAATTTTAAATATAATAATTAACTTCAATATTGTGACATAATCATGAATTTAGCATCATCCCTGTGCTCCCAGTGCACTAAGGTCCCCAGATTTATATGGTACATATTTGGAGCATGACAAAGGGTCCTATGTTGGCATAGTCCAGGGTGTTCCTCAGTTCTAGGGTCCTACGTTCTCAGGGTCACATGTTACTAGGGTCCTGTGCTCCCTTGTGTATATTGCACAAAATGGAAACCCGAAAGTTCATGAAATATTTTATCTTGAATTGTGCCACATTTCGCTTGAACAAAATAAGAGGGTTAATGTGTGTTTACAAAAAAAATGAACTAGGGAACACAGGACACTGGGAACATAGGTAGACTCTCCTGTGGAACATCATTTTCAGGTTTCCTTTATGTGCTATGTATATAGCCCAGGGGAACACAGGAGCCTGGGAACATTGGTCTTTGGTGACATGGGACCCTGGGAACATTTGACCCTACAACTGGGGAACACAGGGCTCTGGGAAAATAGCACCCTTTGTCATGCTCCCATTATGTGTCATATAAATATGTGGCCCATAGGACTCTGGGAACATAAGGACGACTTTGTTCACCAGCTCTGTATTTGTCTTATGAAATTCTTGATATACAGATCTCAACTCACTCTAAAAGTACATAAAATGATACACATTAGTTTTGTTGTGTTTAAAAAAGTTTTAAAGTCTTAAATATATTGGATAATATTCAGGAAATATTGGTCTTGAACAGGGTTATTTATATTACATTTAGGCATTTGGCAGACGCTCTTATCCAGAGCGACTTACGTTTTTTTTATCTCATTACACATCTGAGCAGTTGAGGGTTAAGGGCCTTGCTCAAGGGCACAACAGTGGCAACTTGGTGGTTGTGGGGTTTGAACCTGGGATCTTCTGAACCATAGTCCAATGCCTTAACCACTGAGCTACCCCAGGTTATCAGAAAAATGAACCTAGGACCATGGGAACATACGACCTTTTGAACAGAGGAAAATGTCTAATGGTGTATATGTTCACTTTCCTTCATTTGTATTAATGCAAATGAATAGCTAACTAGCTCACCATGCTTCATTACATTGCATTAACTACCTCCTTTTTAGCCTGGTCACTTAGGTTTCCAGGCAACCAAAACACCGGACAGCACATCTGAGCTTTTACTGGCCAGGTGGTCTGGCTAATATATGTCGTTTGTCCATCAATGCCTAACCATTAAACTAAATATGGATTATGAAAACTAAAAGAACGGGCGAAACTAGGAGCCAGAATAAATAGATTAGATAGATTCGAAATGAAACTATTCATCCATTTTCAAAACCATTTCTTCCGTGTAGAGTAACAGGGGGTCTATACTATCCCTGGACACTCCAGGCACAATGCAGGAGACACAACCACACACTACAGGCAATTTGGAAACACCAATCGGCCTTCACTGCATGGTTTCAGACTGTAGAGACCTACAAATGCTCACAGAATAGGAGACAAGATTGGAAGCCATACAACACAACAGTGGCAGCCAATAATGCACAGCAGTGAATATTCTTCTTGGTGGCTCAGTGGTTCAATTCAATCTGTCACAAATTGACCCATGAGGACAATGTTATTGGTGAACGCTGGTCTGCATACTGTATAGTTGGCATCTTGTACACTTCTTGTACACTTCAAAGGTTTCAAAGGACCTCTTGTGTTTGTGCAGTACAGGATGTGTGTTTCTTTTTTAATGCGACCTTGTCACTATTTTCCTTAGGATGTATAGTTAAAGCATAACATGTAACCTTAATTCAATTGACTTACATTCATTCCAGACACAATAAAGTGTTTCACACAGGAAGTGTTTCATTTCTCAATCTAAGCATGTAATGAGCTGTTTCCGTGAGGAAGTGTAACTGGTTTGGGTGGTACAGTACATTCATCATTTAAAAATCTCATACAGTACGCTTTATTATTAAATAGTTGACTCAATGTAAAACTCACCTCTGAACCCGTCATTGACAGGAAAATGGTTTTTAGAAACAGTTAAAAAGGTTAAAGCTAAAAATAAGATGATCGGATTTTATGTAATCAGTGATCTTATTATTTCAGGTTGAAGCCCATGTACATGTCTGCCTGTCTTTCTGTATGACAGAACTCTCTGTCTAACTTCCTAATAAAAAAAATACAATTTGTAAGGCCTTGTTTACGCTACGTTGTTCTTTCGTCATCAGCCAAATACACTCCCTGTTCGGTAATCGGAGAGTGAATCACAGACGAGAAATCGAAAAAGTAGATCGGGTAAAGATTAAGATTTGTGCTAAAATGATTCCAGCATGTAAAAATCACTTATACCACTTCATGCGTTATGAACTACTAAAATATATAATTATATTATAATAATATAACTACAAATATTCTTTTTTCAAATTTTCCAATTACTAGCAATTGGTGCAGGTGTTTGTTTACCTTAATAGCTTATTTTAAAGTGGTATTTAAATCCGCTACATAACTGTTTATAACATAGCCATTTACTCAACATTTTGGTTTCACTAATGATGCAGGTTAAACTTCAGGCAGATATCTAAGCACTGCAAAAGTTGTATTAAATTCTGTCCAGCGGTCAATTTAAGACGCGCCCACAGTTTGTCGCATGCGCTGCCAAGACGTGGAGTTTATAATTTGTCACATAACTTCACTTCTACTAAACATTTTGATTTAATTTATGGCACAGATTTAACTTTAGGTAAATATCAAAGGACTGACAAAGTTTCATTAAATTCTATCCAGTCAGTTTGGCTTGATGCTGTGACAAAATCTGGCTGGACAGACATATAGACATACAGACAGAAAAGGTTCTCAGACCGGTTTCGGGTCCTCCAACCTTTATATATACTTTATATATATACTGTATATATATACTGTAGATATAATCTGAGCTGCAGTCATAAAGAGGTCAAAGAGCTGAATTTTATTTTACTCTGATGGTGTGTCCCTCTGCAAAAAAAAGTTATGACTTAGTATTGCCCTCAACTACTTTTCTACATGCTTCAAAGATTTTTTTTAAAAATTTAATACTTTTCCCCATGCCAGGTCAAAACCTAGACGTTTTATAAACGTCTCACTGAAATATAAACATAGGCTACAAAAGGTGAGCCAGAAAAGCAAACATACAAGTTTATAAACTGTTATGCGTCTAGACACAAAGCCTAGACGATTTACAAATGCTGATCTCATTCTCAGCTGATAAACAACGAAAAAGTGCAAAAATGTGATCCTGGGAACTAGTGTCCATCCAGAAGTGAAAATTATGTAACTTCCCATTCAAGTGCATTTTAACAATAGACGTTGTCACAGACATTTATGTATGTTGCTTTACATAAATCTGGATGTAAATTTTAATCTCTAATGAGTAAGCCAGAGGTGACAATAGCAACGGAAAACTCCCCAAGAAAACAAAAGGAAGAAACCTGGAGAGGAACCAGACACAAAAGACTATTCATCCTTCCCTGGGTGGGAACAAAGAGTGAGTAAAATGAAAATAAAATACAGCACAAACAGTACTTAGTATGTTGAAATGTTGTTAGAATAAAGAACTGATAGTAAGTGCACTGCAATGAGAACAGGACATTCGTCATGACTACAGACACAGTTCCTAGGTACAAATTGAGGTAGTATCCATGTGGGTCCATTTACAACATTGCAAGCTGTCATAAGTTCAGAAGTAAAACATCAGGGCAGGACCAGAGGGCGAGAGGAGCCGCAGTAGTAGAAGTTAGATAGGATCTGGCATTGGCAACATTTCAAAAATTTTATCATTGCATACATCAAATCACAATTTATAGATTAAAAAAACACCTGAATGTGGCTTTGGATTTTGTGAGGATATATACCAGTCAGCTATAATACTATCAGCAGATAAGACTGAACATTTAACATTGATTATAAATTATTTCATGGATCATGGATACCCAGGGATTATTTATGCCTGTAGGGTGCAAAGGCTAGCCTGTCTTGCTCGATCCTACAGAAAAGCCAGTGCAGAACAACTTACTGGAAGAAGTCAATACTGGCCATGATAGAAAGGCACCAGAGTGCCCAGTGCACTGCAGCTTCCATGTGTATGCGCAGGTTAAGCAGGCAAAGAGCCCAAGGCTACCAGACCCAGCCTCCAAACTCCCCAGATCCCAATCCAATCGAGCAACCATGGGATGCAGTGTCCAATCCACAGAGGCCCCACACAGCACCCAAAGAATCAGCTTCCAACATCCGTGAGCCAGACCACTAGAGGTCTTCTGAAGTCATGCCCCAAGGGGCCAGAGCTGCCATGATGGTACAAAGGGAACCGACATATGTTTGTGTGTGTGTTTGTCATTTCCATAGGTTATATGTTATATATATATTCAGTATATCTAACTATACTGTACCAACTCAAGCCAGCTCCTGTCCAAGTGCCTATGATTATTATGTTCAATATAGTGTGGATTTGCACATTCTTCCCTCCTTAATCATCTGAAGTCCCCAGTTGGTTCCAACATTTCCCACAGGGGATAACAGATCTCCTGTTCAAGTCCAAGTTGCCTTTTCGGCAAAGCATATCTAATTAAGATGGTGATCATAAGGAGAGTAACTCGTGGGGGTGCGTCGGAGGTGGAGGGATGGAGCGGCAGATTGTTCAGGTGGTGTCGAATGTAATTATGTGGTGAGGAGATCCTTGGAGATATCTGAGTAATCAATAGCCCGGGGTGCGCTTTATAATTAGACTGCATTAGGCGAGGATCACCATGCACCATCAATGGGTTTATCACTCAGCAGTGACCAAGTCGTACCCATAAACCATTCCGCTCACTTTATCTGTAAGGACAATTCACAGTCTGGGTATAATGAAGCTATTCAGAGGTACAGCAATTTACTATTTCATTGAGCTGAGCTTGCTTTCTGTGCTGAAGCAACCACTTTTATGGCGCTGATCAGCCAGTGTTAATGACAAAGGCCGACTGTATTGAAGTGTTCTCATAGTCGGGTATATAATTACTTGGTTTTTACCATGAAAATGTGTTTACATGGACATCAGTGAAATCGTTAGCGAATTCTGAAGCAAGTCATAAACCATTCCACCCCAGCCCCAGTGATTGTTTTGGCTGTAATGAGCTTGGTTGACTGTTTTTGGGTGCTTATAAAAACAGTGGTTTACTGGAAAATGTCCATCTCTTAGTCTAACCTGTCTCATATTGACCTTTAACCAAACAAAAGGGAGGGCACTGCAAACAGAGCTTGCCCTGCTTGATCAATATGGGTCACATCATCATTGGACTGATATTACATATTGATGTGTACACGTGTGTACTTCTCTCTGATGAGCTCGGGAGTGAGCAGGCATAGAGGAGCTGCATTCTGTTATTGCCTTCATCATCAATCTCGGCCCACAAGGGCTGACCTCATCACCGATACTGAATGAACATCATTTCCATCTGGATAAACGTTGGACACTGATTACAGCTCTCAGGTGTCCCGGCTTGTAAGGGCACTGTGAAGCATATTATTGTAGCACGAAAAAACAGCAGCAATCAAATCAACTGGCTTGGTTGAAGTCTTTTTTTTAGCGGTGCGCTCTTTGACAATGCATTAATTTCAGAATTATTTGTGACCTTTAACAGAATGAGCAAACAGTAAACAAATCGAAGATGACTGTTTCAATAGAATCTGTTAGGCGCCACCTCTATATCGACACTGTTAGCTGTCCTGAGAGCCGAGCAGGAGCTGAATAGTCTTTGCAGCTTCTCTGTAACATGACAACCTGTATATATTATTTTCTTTAATGGCTCATTAAATTGGCTTAATGGTTAGCGGAGTCACCTTGCACCTCTAGGGGTCGTGTTCGATTCTCAGCCAGGTTCGATTCTTGTCTATGTGTGCATGGAGTTTGCATGTTCTCCCCATGCTTGATGGGTTTCCTTTGGGTACTCCGGTTTCCTCCCATTGTACAAAGAAATGCATGTTAGGCTAATTGGTGTGTGAATGAGCGTGTGAGTGTGTGTAAGTGTGTGTGCCCTGCGATGGACTGGCATCTCTTCCAGGGTGTACCCTACCTAGTGCCCTAAGTCTCCTGGGGTAGGCTCCAGGTCGCTGTTACATTGTGCACAGGATAAAGTGTTATAGACGATGAGTGAGTGAGTGAGTGAGTGAGTGAGTGAGTGAGTGGGCTCATTAAATGTCAAGAATGAGAAAAAAGACGCAACAACTGCTATAGCTGCTAAAACAGAAGTGATAAGAACTAACTTGTTTCATGGATGTTATTAAATTAAATGTAATTATAAATGGATAAAAAGTAGAAAGTTTAATTTATTAACAATTATTAAATACTTTTTATTACATTATTATTATTAATTGATTACATATTGGTTGTTTTCATATTATAACTGTTATTCAAGAGAAATAAAACACTTGTACTGTTACAGGAAACTAGCAGCAAATGCAGGTTAATGCTGTATCAGCCCATATGGTAATCAACAAAGAGTTAAACTTCTACAAGACACAACACACAACACATAGCACACACTTCCTCTCTCTGAACCGAGGCTGAAAACAGAGCGCTCAGGAAGTGAATACTGCTGCCGTCACTAAACAGGAAATGATGCTTTTGGTCTACGTCGTGCAGGCTGATTACACTCATTCAGTGACCCGAAGCGAGGCAATGCAGCCCCTGTCTTAGCCAACTTCCTGTGCTGATGTTCTGCATGATAGGATAAAACTGGCGGTTTGAAGGGGGGGACAGGAAGTGCTTATTTCGCCAGTGATGCAGCAGATTCTTTCTTGCTGACGAGCAGGTTCTTCCCAATTAGCACATAAGGGCTTTTCTCAAAAAACACAACGTGAAGAAATCTCAATGGCATTAACGAGGCATTCGGAAAATACAGTGAAGAAGCCTGTAGGGACTTTAGTATGATTTTAGTATGTCTCATGGGTGGTTAAATATTTACGTTGCTAAGGGGTGTATTTCATTCTCACAACAAACATAGTTTACAGTTTGGTGTAAAAGTACTGTATATATAGATAAACTCAGGTCAAATTAAGAGCTTAGTTGTAGGTTTCTCCCCTGCCATGTGGACGGTCTGGGGGTACATGGACATTGAAGTCCTACCCAATGCCCAAAAAGCTGCCACTGGATGCAGTGCCGGGTCCAAGCCCAGATACAATTTTGAGTCAGGATGGGCATCCGGCGTAAATCAGATCTGATCAGATGGCCAACTGTGGCGACCCCACGACATGAGCAGCTGAAGGACTAACAACTAGGACAAATTAAAGAAGACCGTGTGTCACAGTAGCACAAATAATCTCATAGACGAATGTTACAAATGTTAGATTCCATTTCCTGCTTCCAAGCTCCAAGCTCAATCATGTCCTCTGAACAGCTTCTTGGTTGTAATATTCACTCAGCTTTAACCTGATTATGATTATTATGACAGAGTATGTTTTTTTTTGTTTTGTTTTGTTTAAACACTGTGTTTCACAATAACCTTTGATCTGTAGGTTCCAAACAACAGGATTTAAAACTCGACACATACATATTTGAGATGTATGCCAGGACAAGTTGATCCCTGGTCGCAAGGATCAAGTAGAAACTGGCCTGAGCCCACAAAGAGATGTGATTATCAGATAATAGCAAACAGTTTCATTAGAACTTCTAAACAAGGATGCACGCTAGAGGTGCTGTATCAGTTTCTCTAGAAATCTTTCGCCATCGCATTAAGCACAAGGCATTCCAGTGGAAAGAGATTATAGTGCACACGTTATGTCAGTCACTGGGGATCTACGAATCTAATGAGTCAACTTAAGCATTTCATACCTCGTATGATTGTGTACGTGCCAGATAAAATTTGAATTAGAATTTGAATTATGTTTTTTTTTTTTCCTTTTTTTTTTTCATTGTATCCTAGTCACACACACCCCTCCCCCTCCCCCCATGTGCACACCATTAAGCTCAACAAGATGCCTCGTATAGGCTCCAGGCCCCCCGCGACCCTGATCATAGGATAAAGCGGTATAGAAAATGAATGAATGAATGAATGAAAGATGCCTCGTCACCCTTTCTGAATAGTGCACCTCCTGTTGGTGTCTGTAATTCTATCTGTTTAGAACACATCATCTGTTCGGTCTGAATAACGCATTTGAGTTCCGTTCCATCCCAAATATATATATTTATATATATACAACACATCAGTATACACAAAGCAGCTAATTACATGTGCACACACCCCATACCGCATGTGTTGATCTTCTCCATGCCACCTCTTCCCCCAACTGTTATGCATCAGAAATGGAAAGGCGGCAGCCGGGCTTAGGGGGTTGACCTTTGACCTTGGTTCCATAATGTGTTGTCCCCCTGGTGCCGTATATTACTTTGGAGTTCTCTTAGTAAAACAAGAACATTTGGCATGTGCATTTTGTGTGTGTGTGTGTCTGTGTGCATGTGTGCATGTGTGTGTGTGTGTGTGTGTGTGTGTGTGTGGATGGAATGACTGCTCCGGTTAGAGCTCTTGACACAGTCATGTTCTCTGAAGACTATGGACATCACTTGAAGTTGCTTAGCAACTCATCAGAAATAGCTTTTTAAAAGCCGAGGGGAAAAACACTCCACACAGACACTTCTTTTTTTTCGAGTCTTTGTTAGCTGGCCTATTTTAAACTTCCCACTAGTTGTTGTCTTTTGTCCTTTCCCAATGGTTACTGTATTTTTAGAGATCGCTGCTATGTGGTTCCTTTCTCATTTTGTTCTCTCTCTCTCTCTCTCTCTCTCTCTCTCTCTCATTCAGCTTCTGTCTATTTTTCACTCTTCATGCATCTTATTAGGAGGCCCGTGTGGGTGTTTCATTAGTTGAGGAGCTGCCTATAGAAGCGAGAATGTTCACTCTTCATTCAGCTTTTAGTCAAAGTGCTTCGTACACCCTCCTCACTGGCTGCAATCAAAAATAATAATAATTTCAAGAAATTCAATAATGTTTCAAATGTTTCACAAGTGCAGTGGTTTATTATATCAAGTTTAAAAAGTTGCGTAAGTCATACAAAAGCAGAAGATTAAGAGAAACTATAGATGCTTTTCTACAGAATGTTTATTGATACATAACTCCAAGTATTTTAATTCCAGGTTTTACAGAAATCATGGCCGAATGTTCGTGAACCTAATCATCACACCCAATTATAATTCGTCTCACACAGTTGTTTCGTATACTCTAGAATAACAATTTCCCCCTCCTTACATTAACAGGCCTGAACCTGTTCCGGCAGGACAATGCCCCGGTGAACAAAGCCAGCTTCATGAGCATATGATGTCTTAAGAGCTCAAGTGTCCTGCGCCGAGCCCTGAACACAACCGCACTCGACACATTTGAGATGAACTGGAACTGGTGCCTCCTCGCCTGACATCAGCACCTGACCTCATTAACGCTCTTGTAGCTGAATGAACACAAATCCCCACAGTCACGCTCCAGAATCTAGTAGAAAGCTTTCCTAGAAGCATGGAGCTTATTATATAAAAGCTCAGGGGGACCAAATCTGGCTTTAGGATGTTCAACATGCACATCTGGGAGTTGGGGCACCAAAGAGCTTATTTCGATGTGAAAAGAATAACAATCCTGTCTTATTCCACATGCACTCAATTAAATGATTTCGGCCTTGTGTAGCTTTACATATAAATATTATATCTGTGTTACTATGAGAAATTAAGTTTGCAAGTGCGTGTAATCCAATTGAATGAGACTTGACATTATTTATTGTTGTTAATGTCAAATCAGGAGTTTTTATTGTGCAGAATAACAGAACACAGTTATAAATGTTGGCTGCACGGTGGTTTAGTGGTTAGCACTGTCGCTTTGCACTTCCAGGATCCGGGTTCTATTCTCGCCCTGGACTCGGGCGCATGGAGTTCGCATGTCTTCCCCATACTTGGTGGGTTTCCTCCATGTACTCTGATTTCCTCCTACTGTCCAAAGACATGCAGATGAGGCTAACTGGCGTTCCCAAATTGTCCGTAGTGTGTGAAAGCATGTTGACCGGAGAGCCTACCATGGTTGTAAGTGTTCACCCCTGGCCTCCTTGACCTTGGACTACAGAGGTTCCTGGATGGATGGATGGATGGATGGATGGAGTTATGTAAGTTATTCCAGGGTTTCACTAACGCTTGGATATCATCAACCTAGAAAGTTTTCTCAGTACACTGCAGGCAGGATCGGACTGCTTATTGCATGTCTGAGACGCTGGCCTCACAGGAACTCCTTTAATAGCCCAAATACGTGGAAGTGAGATCAGGACCGTAGGAGGATGTGGCAATAATTCCAGTTTTCCGTAAATGTCAATCAGTTTTACACCTTCATTCACAAGTCCTGGTTTGACGTGAATTTTATTCGAGTGGAAATTCTGTCCTCAGTTTAAATATGAATCATATTTCCACTGTGTGAGGATATGCACCACTACACCTAACACTTTTTTTTTTTTATGTATTAATGAATAATACATTATTCTTTTTATCCATTTACAGTTACATGCAATGTTGTGGAACCTCTACGAAACAAGTTAGAATCTGTGTTGGATATGATCAGGCTATATCACACGCCGTTGATTATTTTCCAATAACAGCACAACCTAAAGTGTTTAATTCCTCTTCTACTATTAAAGACACGTCTTTTTTTTTTTTTTAATCCATTTTTAGTTACATGCAGTCTTGTGGAAGTTCCTGAGAAACCACAAAGTGCAAGCTCCTCTCTCTTGAAGATTTTCCTGTTTTTAAAAGATGAAAGGAACAGTTTTAACCCCGGGTGGTAGAAAAGCACTTACACTGGTGACTCCTTCCGAAATATGTCGAATAAATATTTAATCACAGAAAAACTCAACCATATCGATACAAGACAAAGTGCATGTTCCTGCTAAAGAAAGGATAACATATTTGACTGAGCACATAATACTGTATAAACCTGTATAGTAATGCAAAAGCGTGTACTTTTCACAAAAGAAAAATAAATGTAAGACATTTCGAACCAATTGGAGTCAAGAGTTCAGGAGAGATCTTTGTACGATGGCACTTCTTCAGATCAATTCACCTGTGGCTGTTGTTAAAATTAGATGGTCTTAGCAGGACATGACATGAATACTGGCTTCACCGCTGAGTTTTAATGTCAGCCCAGCAGTGCACCTTGTACATTTTGTTCCTTTTCTTTTTGGAAGTCAGGTTTCATAGTTCCACAGTGACTTTGCAGGTTACAAAATGCCAAAAGATACAGATAATTATAATATTTATGGAGCTTTCAGAGAATTTTCATGTCACAGCCTGCACATTATCTCTTCAGTGAATGCAGACTGTAGGCCAGCCCTTATTTCCTTTTTTGACCTGCAGCCTGTCCTGAAGCAAACTAATTTCCTGTTGAGCACACACATACGCACACCCACAAACATACAGAGACAAAAAGCATCTGATTCTTGACCGCGTGTGGGTGGTGTGTGCGTAGGCCCGAGTGGGCAGTTGCCTTAGCAACATATTTCGAGCCTGAGCGGGCTGTGTATGTCAGAAAGTCTATGTGTATTATTTTGCTTATCGGGGGATTCTCACTAAAAATAAAAAGAATCTTTTGACACTATGATTTAAGTTGGACAAAAAAAAGGGACATTTTTACATTATGCAATGTTCAGCTATGATGTGACCAGTCAGAGTCAACATACAATACATTAATGCACTTATCATCTAGTGCATGGATGCCATCAAGGTAGAAAGTTTTCTCAGGACGCCGGAGCCATGATCGGACTTTCTGCGTCATGTCTGAAACGCCGGCCTCCCAGGAACTCCTTTAATAACCCCCAAATATGTGGAAATGCCTTGGAGTGAGTACAGTCAGGACTGTACAGGGGATGTAACAATAACTCCCACTGGAGTTCCTGAAATGCCTAAGTGGTGTTGGTGAATGATTGTGTGTACAGTTTCCCTGGACAAATGCGTCTCTTTCGTCAGTTTTTGAATTTTTGAATGATCATCATTCTCGGATGTCCCGCCTTCCTAAAAACATTTGCACCATTAAAATGTTGGTTAATGGTTTCATCAGCATTCTGTGCTTGATGTCTTCTGTAAATCTCAATCAGTCTAACAACTTCATTCGCAGACAAATTTCATTACAAATCCTGGCTTGACTTGAACGCCTCTCTTATACAAAAATAAATAAATAAATAAAACAAAAACTACATAAATTGTACCTCTATGCAATAAACAAAGATGATGGATTGAAATTGACTGATTAGCGGGATCATTTTGTCAAAGTTGTCACAGACTGGAACTCAATAATTAACACATCTCCATTTTTGTCCAGAAATAAAGTCTGTCGCTTTGACTCCAAGAACAAAGAGACACTTCTGCAAATTTCTGCTCTACTTCAAAGGCGCTAGTCAGATCAAGCAAGGGTTTTATCTATTATCCATTAATTAGGCTAATTTTAGAACTTGTTTTTTGATTTAATTTTTTAAAAATCGGCAGGAAAAAGTTCTGAGAAGTTATACTATATCAATAACGTGATAAAATCGAACTCAATTTCAAACTCAAGTGAAAAAGAGCTAATTTATAAATGTACTCACATACAGTATGAAAACGTTAAAGTTTTTTTAACTGATGAAACTGAGACATTGCAGTTTTGCACTATTTTATTCTCGAGGAGTTGAAAGTATGCATTTTTTACATACAAATGTAATTTAATAAGAAAACAATGTATTTAATTTAAGGCGGCATTGTGGAAGGCCCGGGTTCAATTTCAAACCACAGCCACTGGATGCAGTGCCGGCCTCAAGCCCAGATAAAATGGGACGGTTGCGTCAGGAAGGGGTAAACCGGCGTAAAACCAGTGCGGATCAGATGGTCCACTGTGGCAACCCCTCGACGGGAGCAGCCGAAAGACTAACTAAGCCGAAAGTATTGGATGTTAATAATGCTTATGTAAAGTATGACATAATAATATTTAATATTTACTTAAGAAGTTTCATCCTCTGGTGAATACTATTAATAAGTCTAGACCCTCAGATCAGTCCTGGGTATTTACAAGGTTAAAAAAGCTATAGGAATGAAAAGTGGGACAGAAAAATACTGTTAAATGATGCAATCGAGACTAAAGCAAGATGAATTCATGTATCCGTTGTTACAGTTCCTGTTCCCTTAGTTCCTGGTTTTGCTCATAGAGTCACCATACTTACCCTGAAATGAAACTGTCTCTCTTTTTCTTGCCAACTGAACCACAACAGCTTAGAGTCTGTCCTGGTCCTGGAACACGCTTTTCCAAATCTGTCACTTTAGATTGTTTCTCCAACTCATCTTTATTTAGGTCAGATACGTTAAGTAATACACAAATGGATTATGCGAGTACAGAGCAAGCGAAAAAATACCAAAACATCAAAGGAAAGGGTATTCAAGGACCAGGATTGGCATACACAGGACTAGAGTATGTGCTGTGCTCTGTATGGACAATTCACCCTGTATGTACGAATGTGAACATGTGTGTGTGTGTACATTCTGATCTTACCCTGGAATGGTAATTCTTAGAAATGTTTTGTTTTCCTCCCCCAGAGACATGCGCGCTGAATCAGGTGAGAGCCAGGTTTAGTGATGACTAACACAGCACACCTGAGTGCTATTGTCTTATACTACTCCCCTCCTCTCCTATCCTCTCTCGCTGTCTTTCTTCTGTGTGTTGGACTTGAGCCATACAAAGAAGAAAATGATCTGGAAATCAGCGAAAATAATTGTTTTGAAAAGTTTTACAATGTGACATGAGCACCTGTCCAAACAATGCTCGCAGTCTGTGTATGCTGTGTACGTTGAGTGGCATGCTGCGGATGTCGTTGCATGCGTTTAACTTCCTGCATGAATACAAAACCTAATTATAGCCTATAGTTTCCTGGAAGGTTCAACTGCGTTAACAGTGCCAATCAGTTTAAATTGGAATTATTTATGTAGAAGTGTAACTGTGAAAACAGATCCATCATGATGATGATGATGATGATGATGATGTTCAGGTCAAACCAGGACTGTGAAATTTCTTGTTTCTGTGAAATTTCTTGTTGACGACATCAGGCAAACCTGGTTGACATTTATAGCACACACACACACACACGCACACACACACATGCACACAGACACACATATTATATGTTTTATATACTGTAGATATAAGTTATAGTGAAATTAATTAACATCATGGTTTATACATATTTTATACCAAATGTTCATGTTAAATCTTCATTGATAGATAGATCATTCGATAGCTAAATAGTAAAAAAAAAAAAAAAAAACATGGTAAATAGGATTAGTTCCCTGGTGGATTACTTTCAGCTAGGTTTGATCCAAGCCAGTGAACCCCTTGGATGCTGCTTCATAGTCCTGATAAATTGGCTAATGTTGCATCAGGTAGTGTCTCCAGCATCGCAGATTTGGTTATTTCAGACTAGATTATTTTTTTTATGTAGTTTTCATAAAAGGGTTCATAACACCCACATCATTCATCCAGGAACCTCTATAGTCCAACTAGGGACCATGGAGGCCAATGGTGACCATTGTATTTATTCCCACATTGTTTGACCATGTTAGGACCTCCGGTCAACATTCACAGACACTACAGGCAATTTGTGAACGGCAATTCCCAAGAACAAAAGCAAACTCCATGCAAACAGACTCGATGCAGGAATTGGACCCAGGACCTGGAGGTGCAAGGCGACAACCACTAAGCCACCGTATATAAAATTACAAGTATGCTAAATGTAAACATTTAGTCCAAATGACTCCCCCCTCCAACCAACCAACACACACACACACACACACACACACACATACACACACACACAGCAATCAAGGACTAGTTTATTGAAGCAGTGATATATGTCGGCTGTATATCTCCAAGTTTATAGGAGTCATAAATGAGTCTAAAAGGTCAAATCTGTTTCTAATACAGCTCTCTTGAAGTTTATCTCACTCACAGCCAGGTTTGGTTCAAGTCTATTTGAAGGACTTCAGAAAACCAATGGCTTCCAGAATACCTAAAAAGTTTGGTATTTACTGCAGCTCCTGCCAAGCACACATTCCAACACATTAATCTCACAATAAGTATCGTATTGATTAGAGGGGGGGGGGCTCCTTTTATCCTTTTTTTCCTGTTCATTCTTTGACTTTTAAAAAGCAGCACAGAACATTAACCAAACCAGTATGAACTGATAACGCAAATGTGTGCTGGATCACTGAAAGTGTTAGATTTAGATTTAAGCATTATTTCTCACATATGGAACTGAGCTTTTTTATGTTTAAAATTAATAAGAGATGGCAAAACATAGCAAAAGTAATAAATAGTTAAAGTAAGCGTTAAATTTAATTTAATGAGACAAAGTATTTTTTTTATGAAAACCACCTCCCCAATTTTCTATTTACCTAACCATCCTGCCTTGTCAAAGTATTTTATGACCACATTTAACTTTAGGAAACCCTCCTATAGACTCCTATAAACATCTAATTTCCTGTGTCATTACAGGATGTGTCAATCTGAGTTATTCTGTAGTCCTGATTTATTAAAGGTTCTTGTGTAAAAACTGCAAACTTGTTAAAAGCCTTGACAAATACACAGTTTGGGCCATTTCTCACTAATATATATTTATTTTGCACCCGCAGTTTGATTCACTGCAGTGTGAAAGTGATTCCAAGATTCATGGCTGAGTGTGAAAATTGAAACCACCAAAGCGCAGGTACAACATTTACAGAAGCCCACATTCATAACTAAAACCAAAAAAGAGAATTATATATAATATTTAAAAAAAATTGAAATAAAATTAAATATTATCATTTTCTGAATTATGGCATATAACTACAGAGATGTTGGTTTTATATTCAATATATGCAGGTTTGTCATACAGTCTTTTTTCTGTCAATTTACTGCCATGAGCCTCCCTTCATTTCTGCATATTAAACTAAATAAAATAACATTTAATGAAATTATATATATTAAGTTAATCACATGCAAACAAATGTGCAAAGTGTAAAAATATAATAATAATTTAAAAACTGGTTGTTTATGTAACAACCTTAGCAGAAACCTCATTTCCTCTCTCATCTGTTCCAACCACTCAGCATTCGGTATCACCAGTATACTAACCATCTGCACCTGTTTCTCACCGGTTCATGCCTTAAATTAGATGTTTTTTTGTTTTTTTTTGCTTGAATGATTCATAGCTCACTTTCTGGCTATGTGGCAGAAACTATGCGGCAGAAACTGGTCAGGTAAAGGGACTGGACTGAAAAATTAATGTCAAAAACTTGCCAAAAATAAGAGTCCTTCAGGAAACCTGAAGAATTATGTTTATAATTAAAAATATAAGAAAGCCTGTCCTTTGAAGCTAAATATGAAGACATGAGGGGTAACTCGAGACTTTTGCAGAGTGCTGTACTGTACCTCTGCAGCCAAAAGCATTCACATGGAATACTTTAATTTATACTGTATATGTCATATCAGCAGAATGCATATCAATATATATTTAATTTTGCTTTCATATTGTATTTTGAATTAAACAGTAGTCATTTGTGAAGTTTGAATTTATATTTCTAGGTGACATAAAATTTTTTCCACTAAAAAATACAAATTATTCTAACAGTGCACCCGTCAAATCTTGTAGTTCCCCTTTTTTCAGTTTCAGTAAACCAATAAGTGTTCTGGAGACTATATTACTTCTCTCAAAAAAAAAAATCCTGAGAACCCACAGCAAACCCACGGTAAACCAGAGAGAACATACCCACTCACATACACATCCTTTTATCCTGGATCTATGAGATATTAGTTCTACCATAATGTTTTTGTATTCATCCAGATTATAAGGGTACAGGGTCACGGGAAGCCAGGAGCCTATGTCTGGAACATTCGGGTAGGAGGCGGGATAAACACTGGATGGGTCTCAATCTTTTGCATGGCATGCACACACATACACACTCACACACCCTCATTCACACAAAACGGGCTGCATGTCTTTGGACTGTGGGAGGAAACTCATCAAGCACAGACCTGAGGGGGGGGAATCAAACCCTCGACCCTGAAGGTGCATAGCCTTATTACCAGCACAACAACTTTATATTAATGCCCATTGTGCAGTGGGTTCTGTG
Organism: Platyallabes tihoni; assembly: GCA_030068045.1. NCBI lineage: Eukaryota > Metazoa > Chordata > Actinopteri > Siluriformes > Clariidae > Platyallabes > Platyallabes tihoni. Next base: position 17,782,518 of record JAQQZS010000018.1, on the reverse strand, counting down.
CACTAAAATGTATTTTCTGTTCCTGTATTTTGGATCAAAACAAAGACAACTGAGTTTAGTTCCATCAAATTCCACGAAATTGTTCAAAGAAAAAGTAGAAAGTCTAAAGCCAGCCATAACTCTAACCACAATGATTGTATCTTTTTAAATAACTTAAGTCGTGCCAATTTTTGCAATTTTGTTTGTAATATATAAATGTGTTTGTCAGCAACATGGAAGTATAGTAATCTAATAACTGTAAGTCATGTGCGCATTTGCTGAAATCCAGCTGGGGAAAAAACCTCATGGATGTTATTACCTAGTTTCTGAAATCATAGCGATTAGTTATTTAACTTATCCCTGTACATTTAGAGCATGAAAAAATACTGCCATGTACTGTATGATGCATGACTGCGAAATATTTTCCCACAGCCACAACACCCAAAACACACACCCTTTCATACTGGAGAGTATTGGTCTTCAAGTTCAAGTCTAAATCGTACTGTCTTACTGTCTGTTATTCCTCTCCCTTACGTTTCCAATGTGTCACTGGGGCCGTCCAGGACGTGTTCAGACATTTTCCATTTCCTCTTCCTTTGTTCCTTAGACACCTCAGAAATAACTCACATTATACGCTCAACATTTTTAAAATAGCATTTTGAAATGCCAGGGACAGTGAAGTTCCAAGGTGTATCCTGAACTTGTCTGGGAAGAACTTAAACTATTTTAGATTTCAGTGATTTCAGTCCTTGCTCTTTCCCCAATCCAAATATATTTCATAATATTTTTTTATGTATATATTTAAAGCTACTCGAGTGGAATGGAAACAATGCTGCTGCTCTACTGGAATTGTCACAGAGGTTCTTG
>JAQQZS010000018.1:17715865-17734368 GCA_030068045.1 Platyallabes tihoni | reverse complement strand
CTTCAAGCAGCTGGTGGCCACACCAGATACTGACTGGTACTTTTGATTTTGAGCCTCCCTTCATTCAGGGACACATTTTGAAACATTTTTAGTTTGTCTTATGGTGTTGACTCTTTTGAACAGTTTCTTTTTTTGCTGAGTATATATATATATATATATATATATAAGAAAAAGACAATATGGTCTCACTAGTTGCAGTGGTGTTAACACACACATTGTCAAAGTCCTCAAACACAATCGAGTTCTACGCTTACTAAACTTCACTGGGATTTTATGTTGTTACTTTTCCCACAGAATTGCTTTCTATTGTAATGAAAACATACTTGTATACTTTTTTTTATACAAAAAGTCAAACTTTCAGGATGTTTTGACATACTCCCTGAATCAAACAGGTGATGCCTCATATATCACCAAAACGTACGCGAGACGCACTTCTAATGTGCTGGGTATGAGGCATAATATCACAAGCCTTTAACTTAACACCATAAAAACTCTGGGATTTGGTTGGATCAATATTATGCAATCTGTCCATAAATAGTTTTGTTTACTTTTAAATTTTGCAGAATATCAGAACACAGTGGAGTTCAGGACCGTATGGGGGATGTGGCAATGCCGCCAAGTGGTGTTGATGAATGATTGTGTGTACAGTTCTCACAGACAGATGTGTCTCTTCCGCAAGTTTGCAACAAGTTATCTGTCGATTTTCAAGGATCAGGACTCACTGAATGTTCATGGGAACAACTGCAGCGGCGGCACAGACATTAAGGCACTTTAAGACCGTTCGCACCGTTGCAAACGGCTAAGAGTCTCATTAGTCGTTTGTAAATGTCTCTCGGTTTTACGCCTTCATTCACAAGAAATCTGGGTTTAATTTGAACGCCCTTCGCAAACGCACTGTGGTGAGCATGGCTGTTATTATATGGCAAATATTATAACCAGTTATCGCTGTTTAAGTTGCAATTATACAGAGTTGTTTAGGCAGAAAATTTATTATTTGTAAGTATTTTACTTCACATATTCCATAAAAGTTATTTAGATCTTACACGAACGGAAGAAAATTTAGAGATCGTTTCAAGTCATGTTCAGATGTTCTTCTGTAACTGAGGTGTCTGTAATAAATCACCAGCACAAAGAATTACAAACGGGACAATTTTTGGGAAGCAAAGAAAACATATTTAATATTTTAATATTGTCACACACACAGAGACAAAGCGGGTTAGATGCAGGTGGATGATCTATTGTCCTCTGGTCCTCCAGCTTACACGTACCACAGGAAGCCAAACCTCTTGTGCAGAAGCTCTTCCTGAGGTCGAAGGTTAAAGAGCTCGTCTGTGGTAGGAGTGACCCAGCGGTCTGTGTGGAAAACATTTTCGCCCACCTACACACACAAATTCTCGTCAGTAATACACACATTACACACATAACTTATCTACAGCAAATGCTTTAGGCAGAGACCGCGTCGAGCTTTCCTTTAAATGTATCTCGGCTTTGAAACGACTTAAAAGGCTAAAAAGGCGAGCATAGAAACATTACTTTGGGTTAAAAAAAAAAAACATGACAATGCCCTCGAAACAAAATGCGATCTGAAATACCTTCCAGCCCGGCACATCCTTCATGATGACGGCTTCTTCCTCCAGATTCTCCCGGAGCATGCGTAACGTCCTAGAGGAACCGAGCCAGGAAAGAAAAAACATTTATGCTTAAGAAAGAAATAACTACTACAGAACGTTCGGTCACAAAACTACTACATTAATGTAGAATTTAAACAAAGAAGAAAAATGCAGATGCCAGACGCAAAAAGTCATTTTCAAAATTTAAGTAAAACATTTTTTTAAATAGATTTTTCTTCACCACCAAATTGGTGCATTTATTCCTTTAAGCCTTCCTGAATCAAACTACAAACCAGTGAAACCATGACAACCACATTAACAGGACAATCATGTGGTCTGTTTTGTGGAAAAGCATGAAAAAGTGCAGAAGCTGCAAAAATCTCACCTTCTGTCATGTTCAGCCTGTAGGAGAGGCAGGAGAGCGATCCGAGTCTCCAGCTCCTCAATATGCAAACGCCTGACAAACACACACACACACTTCAGTCACACACAAGTCTAAAGATCAAATATCAATAGTTTTACAGCATATTTTCATTGCATTGCACAACACATTCAGTAAAATAAATTGAAGCACACTGCTTTCCTCATGTTTCCTCTTTCCTACGCTGTGAAAGTGATTTGGTCTGACGATGAATTTTGCACGAATCATGTTTAAGAAGATTAGAATCGTGCTAAACATCAATGACAAGTAAGCATTAATGTTAAAATAAAAACACGAATCTGGAATATTAACTCATCAGTAAAATAAATGTATATTTGAAAAAGGACTTATTTTCCACAGAGTTCTGTACACTATGATGCAACTGCACCGTGCAACAATTCCATGCTGACTGTGGTGTGTGAGACCAGATGCAGCGTACAGCATTGTCCATTTCATTTCGACACGAGCGTTACACATTTTAAACTCATCAAATCTCAGCAGTAGGAGCTCAGCGTCCTTTAACATTGATGCCAATGCCAGGAAAATCCAACACACAATATAAATCCCATTGATTTCTGTTTGGTAACCTAATTTTCATGTTCAGGTCAAACCGGGACTGGTTTTAAAACTTTCTCCTGATGAAGGCGGAAAAGTGATTGAAATTTACAGAAGACTTCAGGCAACAGTACGGTGGTGAAAATGTAAGCCGCAGTAAAACATATGAATGGTGCAAATGATTTTAAAAATGTCCGTGAATGACGATCTCGGTGTCTGCAGTCTTTAATGCGAACATTCAGCGAGTGTAACATCTGATCCTTGAAAATCGGTAGATATAACATGTCATCAGTGTGTGCAATCTGTCTGTGTGATCAGTACACACAATCAATCATTCACAAACAAACACCACTTGCATGTTACAGGAACTCGTACCAAAGACTTCCACATGTTTTTGTCGTGCTCATTTTGATTCATGCACACTCACATTCCATACAGACTTAAATAATTCTTTTGATTGTGTAAAGCTGCTTTGTGACAATGACAATTGTTAAAAGCGCTATACAAATAAAATTTAATAGAATTTTTGAAGAAAAAGGCGTATTGGAGGTTTTTTTTTTAATTTTAACTTGCACTTACTTTTGATAATGTAACGGCCTAAAAATGTGCTTCTTTTGCACCGCTCAGAAGTTTGTGCACGCTGCACAGAATCTGTTATATCCAGCGTGATCGAATATGTGAAATGAAGCTGAAAAACAAACAATTCCAGTCACTGACTGATCGACCGGTGCATCTCTATTAGAAATTTAATACATCATTTAATAATCGATTTTGGAGTCAGTGTGGCGATACATGAACCGGCAAAAAAAAGAATGGAAATGATTTTTTCGCACAAACAAAAGTCCAGTTTTGACTTGAACGCTCATCATTGTGCAATGGAATTAACTTATAGTGGGTTTTCAGGTTTCTGTCCACTGTTCAAAAGTGTGTGTGTGTGTGTGGTGACCAGACATAATGGTACCTCCTCTCTCTGTTCCATTTGAAAAGCCTCCAGTAGCCGAAGAGCATCACTCCAATCCCAATGCCGAACATACTGTAACCTGAGAACATTTCACAATAAACTCATCATCAGCAGCATTATATCTGACTTATAATCTATAAAATGTCTACATGTGTTTAGTAAATAAATCCACTGCGCATGACAGACCAAACCCCCCACAACCACTGAGCTTTATTGACAGAAACAAGTGAAACGGTTTGAACAGAGATTTAGCTAATACAGATTTATCACAAATTAAACTGCGATATAATTTATTTCTCTCACGTCGCACATTTTATGCGTAAACTCCGCGCGCACTGACAATCAAACACACAGCTAGTAGCCGAGTTAGCCACTTAGCTCGCTGTGCTAATCCCGTCTCCAAAACAACAGAACACATTTAGAGCCACAGTAACCTCAGCTCGGTGTACTAACCAGAAAGCCCCCTTTTCGGCAGGTTTCTCTTGTAATCAATGGGAGCATAACCTCCCGGAGGAGGCATGTCCTGCTTCACCTTGGACGCCGCCATCTTCCTCCCATCAACACCGCCGCTTGTATTCCCACCCGTATTCAGAGTGACCACGCCCCCCGGGGATATTATTGACCAACGTTACATGCGTAAGTGTCCAATCGGAGAGCTGCATTCCGGCTTGCTTTCCAGCCAATCATAACGCAGGAGGCGAGATTCTTCGTAGCTGTGATGTTTGCCCTCTGCTGTCGACTATAAGTATTACAATAACGTTTAGTTAATAACTGAGTATTTCGACTCAAGCGGTATGTTATGCTCTTTGTCGCCCTCTGCTGTGGCCTACAGGTATTACATAGAACGCTTACTTTGAGTAGTTCGTGTCAGGCGATTGTTTGCTCTTTGTCGCCCTCTGCTGTGGCCTACATGTATTACAATAACGTTGACGTACTGTAGCTGACAATATCGACTAAATAATTGACGGATTATTAGAAACTCAGAAAAAAAAAGAACACCACGCACGATGGTTTTAACGTAAAAATTAAACATGTGGTTGATTTTATTTTATTAAGGTATTCTAACAACACTGGGTTTATACAATCAACCATGAGTAAATAACCCAGCTTATACAGTATGACTACACTGGGTGGGATGGATTTGGAAGCAAATGACCAGTTAATTTTCAAAGTTGAAGTTTTGTAAGAAGAGAAAATGGACAATCATAACGATCCAAGCGACTTTGACAAGGGCTAAAATGTGACTGCGAGAAGACATGACATGGGTCACATGCTAGTCAGCCTCCATCCACCACAGAAAGCATCTACAATGGTCATGTGATCGGCAACTGGATCAGAAAACCACCAAATTTGCCACTGCTGATCCCATGAGTGAAGCACTTAACCCCATCTGCTCCAGGAGTGCTGTATCCTGGTTGACCTTACACTCTGACCCCAGCGTCCTATGATTTTTTTAATGCTGAAAATCATTTCACTGTGCAGTAAGGTACATGTGACAAGTAATGGAATATAATATTATATTTAATATATAACCCTCGACCCTTGAGGTACGAGGCCACAGTGCTAACCACTACGAGTTTATGTAAATGCAAAATATCCCCGCTTTTTTCATGCAAATTCCTAGTATTTCATTAAACTTGAAGATTAATACCTTGTGCACATAAGAGCAAGAGGGGCTGCGTATGAAACTCTTTTCTTTTCTCATTTGCATTTCCGTTTTTCCAGCCTGGAGGTTACAGTAGCTCCACCTCCCCAAACCAGAACAGAGCTGCAAAGCCACGCCCGATTTCCCTAAAAGTCCACCAACGATGCACATTGTTTTAATTGTAGATCAGAAATAAAATTTAAAAGGAGGAGGGAGCAAGAGACATTCATTCATTCATTCTCTATACCGCTTTATCCTCTATTAAGGGTCGCGGGGACCTGGAGCCTATCCCAGGAGACTTGGGGCACAAGGCAGGGTACACCCTGGACAGGGTGCCAAACCAGCGAGAGACACAAAAAGCACAAAAGGCATTAAAAATGTAAGGGTTAAAACTTTTTATTAATAATTTCTCTAACTGGGAAACAAAAGTAAACCTAACAAATTGTAACACGAGTTTGTACAGTGCGGCGAAACCGGAGGCAGTGAAGCACTGCTCTTAAACCCCCGAAACAGAGCGGTGTGACATCATCAAACAGAGACGCATAGGACGCCTCTAATCTCGTCATCTCCTATCAGATGAAGAGAACAGCATCGACACCCAGGGTGAAGCGGATCTGTGGTGTCGGGCAGCCGAACGAGTGGCAAAGGTGACGGCGACGATGAGAGACTTCAATGATTTCTAGAAACAGGGTGAGCTCATGTGAGAGCAGACACATCAAAAAAATTAAAAAAAAAGCAAAGAAACCAGTATATCTGCTACAGAGCATAATCCATTTGGTGTTTGTGGAAATGAATTATTTCACTAATAAATACAGGCCGGTTTCATAATCTGTTACAATAGAGGAATTTGAAGTTGGTATCAGTGTAAAAGCTCTCCAGTTTGGGCAGTAAAGTCACAAAGTGCTCTTCCTTAATCTGCTGAAAACCACTGCAAAGATCGAGCTAGCGGGGAAAAAAGAAAGGAAAAAAAAAAAAAAGAGTGACACAAAGCACAAAGTCAAGGACGAAAATCAAGTGGACTGAAACTCAACGCACAAACTCAAGTCTCCAGTCCATCATGAACAGGGTTTTTTGTTCTGTTCAGTAACAACGCAAGAGATTTTTTGGAACCGTAAAACAAGCCATAAATAAAATATCAAGCAAGTAACATCTGAATTTATTTAAAAAAAATAAAAAAAGATGAAAAAAAAAAACAAAATGACCAAACTTTTTTTTTTTTTTTTGTATTTTTTCTTTTTTTTTTTTGGAGCTTGATGTGTTAAAAGAAAGAGACACACGTCCAGTCGAGCTCGGACGCGATCAGCTGTATAACTTAGAATCAAAAAAACCTTTAGCTGAAAAGCACTCTTCATGTCGCACTGCTGGCTTTTAGTTTGTAACGTAAGATTTATTCATCTGTCTTTTTTTTTTTATTTTTTCAGTCTTTTTTTTTTTTTTTTAAAGAAAAACCTATTAACTTGCTTTCTTTCTTCCAAAGACATGAAAGTTCCATGATTCATATCAGGTACAGACACAGTATCTCACTTTGTGTCTCTCGACTCACGAAGGCAGGACACACACCTGCGTGCACGTACACACACACACCCAGCACTCCCATTATCTCCACGAGTACTGAGTCCTTGAGTAACACCGTCACGTTCAGGCTTATACGAGTACGAGTCTCCACGGACAGTTACGACCTGGCAGCAACACACGACTGGAAGCCCTTTAACCATTTCTTTTATTATTATTAATATTTGTATCATTCATGTTTTCTTCAGTAACTGTTCGTGGTGACGGTGGATCCGGAGCCTATTGCTTTAATACACATCTCTGTTCTTGCACAATGATCAAACTTTATTATTTTTAAAGACGCATACACACACAAAAAAAAAAAGAAAAAAGGGTGGGGCGACTAAATCAGAAGCCGAGTGACGGAGGGAAATCTGCGGTGATAGAAGCTGAAATGGTTTCTTCAGAATTTGTTCCACGACCGGACGCGAGACTCCGGAGCCTCTCAAGCTCTTCCATAATCTCACGCTCCTCTCAGAGGTGCTAGATCCATTCCCAGATTCCAGGTGAGGTTCTCGAAGAGGGCTGAGGTACGTGATGGTCAGGAACGCTCCGAAGGTGAAGCTGAGATGTGGCCACTTTATTTCCACGTGTTGGCCGTCTGGGAGATGGATCTGGAGGGAATCATGTCTAACAGGTACTCTCTCTGACGCTCCACCGACGACGGTGAAGACTTGTGCATGGGCAGGCTGGGGTTCACGTACGCCATCGTCACGCCTGCAAGTGAGAGAGAGAGAAAGGGGGAAAAAAAAAAAATAAAAATAAAAAAAAGAGTTAGAACATACACATGCATAACTTGCCACATTAAATCAACTTAAACATGTTAAAGTACCACTGAACTACTATACTAGTGATTAATTAAAAGTACACAGGAGGAAAGAGAGAAAAAAAAGAATTAAATAACAAAATGAAAATACAAAAAGAGAGATAGTAAAGAGAAAGAAAAAAGAAGGAGCAAAAAAATTAAGAGAGTTTTATATCTTTATTTAATATCTTGCTTTAGAGTTCATGGGTATTTTAACACTGCTCATATATCTCACACACACACACACAAAGGTTTATTTTAGGTATCATAACAGGGTTCTACAGAGTTGAGGAGAAACACCAACATTTAAAGCCCACACCAGAGGAATGAAAGAAATGGACAGAAGGTTACGATGGAACGTGTGTGTGTGTCAGGGGACTATAATTTTCACTCAAACCTAGATTATTATGGACCTCACAGAACCAGGGTTAAATAAACTGCCTGTTGAGAAACTTTACTCTACACACATCATCTGTTTACATGAGAAACTCGAATCTGTAGAGCCGCCCCACACCTGGACGCGTCTCCATGTCTGGAAGCGCCCTCACGTCTGAAGCAGAGTGCCGTAGTGCTCAGCAGAAGTGAGTGAGAGACAGAGGAATGGGACAGAGACGGGGAGAGGAGCTCGAGGAGCTTTCGGTTTGTTTTGTTGAGGTCGGACCCACGCGGGGGCTCAGAATCTACCTGGTGTTGCGCTGTTCCGCTTCCTCCAGGTGGAGGTCACTGTCTTAGAGGTCCTGCTGCTGGCACTGCTGCTGCTGACCTTTGACCCCTGAAGCATACCATGCTTACCTGGCCTGTTGACCAGCGCGGCAGCTGCCACAGCGTTCCGGAGCTGAGAGGCTGGAGACAAGGAGTGAGCGACACCGCGCAGCGCCGCTGCCGACTGCTGAACATTGCGGGACAGCTGAGCAGAACTCTGGGGGGGGGGAAAGAAAAAAAAAAAAAAAAAAACCCACACACAAAGTAAGTTTCAGTTATTTTAGTATTTCACATTTCTCAGTGCTGTTTACATCAAAACATCAGTGCTACAATCCAGCTGTTTTACTGTAAAAATCAAGACATTAATGCTACAGTCCAGCTGTTTTACCGTCAGTATCAAGATATCAGGGCTACATTCCAGCTGTTTTACCATCAATATCAAAATATCCTGCTACATTCCAGCTGTTTTACCGGCAGTATCAAGATATCAGGGCTACAGTCCAGCTGTTTTACAGTCAGTATCAAGAAATCAGTGCTACATTCCAGCTGTTTTACAATTTGGCAATTTGGCAGACGACCTTAACGAGAACGACTACAAATTACAATTTAATCTCATTATACATCTGAGCAATTGAGGGTTAAGGGCCTTGCTCAACAAGGACAACTTGGTGATTGTGGGATTTGAACCTGGGACCTTCCAAACCGTAGTCCAATGCCTTAACCATTGAGCTACCGTTTTACAGTCAGTATCAAGATATCAGGGTTACATTCCAGCTGTTTTACCGTCAGTATAAAGACATCAGTGCCATTTTTCATGAGATTATTGATACAATACCCTTGCTATAACCCAGCTGTTTCATTATCAGTGTTTGCACATTCCCTTGCACACCTCTTGTCCAGCTGTTCTTCAGCTGTCCTACAATCAATATTTGCACATTTCCAACAGTATTGTCCCCTAGATTTTTACAACATCAGCATGTTTCCCTTTATACAGCTGGGTCTTACTACATCTTTTTCATTATGGTCCATTTGTTGTATAATGAGTACTGGCACTCTGCTGTTGCTATTGTCCAGCTGTTGTATTGTCAATATTGACACATGCTGTTGATGATATTTAGCTGTTGTACAGTCAGTGTCACTATATTGCCTTAATAATAGTTCATCTGTTGTTTAGTCAGTGCTGTCCCCTCCAGCTGTTTTATGGTCAGTATTGGCCAGTATTTCTGTCCAGCTGTCTCACAGGGACAGTAACAGTAGCAGAATTCCAAAACTGTCTAAGTTTCACCATGTCCACTACAGTATTGTCCAGCCTTTATTACTGTCCAGCTGTTCTCTTCGATCTTACCATTGCCCAGCTGTTTCCCAGTCAGTATTAGTACATCATGTAATCCCTTAACTATTGTCCACCAATTCTACAGCCAGTCAGAGTGCGTGTCCTGCACTATTGGTTTCGTAACAACCACAGCTGTTTTGTCGAGCTCACCTGTGTTATAATGGAATGGTGGCGGCTGATTGGCTGGTTAGATTGGCTGTGCTGGAGCGAGGAAGAAGAGCGCTGTTTGATCTGCGGTGAGACAATCACCTGCTGCTCTGACTTCACAACATGTATCGAGGACGAGGAGGAAGATGAAGATGGCGAATGCGAGGCGGGAGAGGAGGCCTGCTGGAGGATCCTCTGCTCGATCTCCTGCTCCTGCTGCAGAGCTTTGACGAAGGCCGCCTTCAGTCGATTGGTGTGCTCGGCCTTCAGGGCCTTCTTCTGATTGGTGGACATACACTGCTCGCATACGATGGCGCCGCTCTTCTCCTTACGCCAGCGGCAGGTGAAGTCGGTCTTACACTGAGTGCAGGTGAAGGGCTCGGTGGAAACGAAAGCCGGAGAGCCTCCCTGTTTACCTGAAGGAAGAAGAAGAGAAAAAAAAGGATGAAAGAAAAAACGGAGACAAAGGTCTCCGTTCTGCTTAGTGCTGCAGAGGTGTAACACTTTGAGATAACGTCTATCAATGTTAATAGGCATGAACGGACATTTAAATGAATACCTCTCCCCAGGGCATCCAGTAGGCACTGCACAACCTCCTCCAGCCCCACCAGGTAGATGAACTCATTATTTGCTGCAGAGGGCAGGAAGTTGAATTCAGGGGCAGGGGGTTTGGGAGGAGGAATCTCCAGCAGAGTCTTCTCCAGCTGCTTCCTCAGCGCCAGCTTAGCCGCTGCCTGCCGGCTGGCAGGAGAATCGTTGGCACTCACACCCTGAGTGCCCCCGGAGGATGTCTTTAGATTGGGTGACTGGAAGGCATGGAAGACACAAAAGTGAGTAGAAGAAGGAAAAAAAAAAGCAATTACAGCAGATCTCAGCATCAGGGGTCCAAAAATCAATGTATTTACTTCATTTATTGATCAAAGTTACAAGAAAAGCATGATGCACACTAAGTGGAAAGTAAAGCATTTAAAGGAAATTTCTGGCTGAAGGCCTATTATATTTGGAAAGGGATTAAAAAAAAAAAATAAATAAAAAAAAACACACACAAATTAAGATCTGAGGAAATATGAGACAAACCCTTGCTCACCTAACTTAAATATTCCCCTCTTACTCTTCATAAACAGTGAGTATGAATGCTGAGCCCAAACAAATTAACAAAATTTACATGAGCAACACCCAGGCCTGCCTAAAAATTTCTAAGCCCTATCTATCTTCTGAGGTGTACCGGGCTCGAGGCGACTTTAAAAGCAAAAAAAATCAACAACTGTAGACCATATGATCAATGGCCACACAGTTGCGACACGCTTACCCCCGACAGAGAACAAATCTCCTCCCAGAATAACCTCGAAAATAAAAAAGGCAAAATAACAAAAGAGTGAACCGAAGGGAGGTCCGAATGTTCAAAACAACTGGATCACTCACCTTATCTAACTGGGGAAACTCATGCAGAAACACAAAAATACTCAAACAAGCATACTCACTCAGAACCAATGTCAGAAGGAAAACACAGTTCCAAAGTATCAAATAATTTTTTTTTTATTATTATTTTACGGACGAGCCCCCATTATGTTACAACCCTGGCTCAGGGAAGCAACATCAAGGACAAAACACAGGTTTGCCAATCAAAAATGATTTATTAGCTTATATTAACAAACATAAAAACGACAAAACTAGAGGGGAAAAAACCCTGCTGCCGTGCTAATAGCACAGCCAGAGAGAGTGTGAGAGAGAGCGAGAACCAGTCCTGGGATTTAAAATGGCTCCCTTTCAGGTGCCATCAATCAACAGCTGATTTGCAGGTCATTCTCCCAGAGACTGAAAGACAAAACTAAATCAGATCACACCCACATAACAACGGATAGTAACTCACCGGACTGACATTGACGATCAGGTTGGCATTAGACACGTTGGCCACACGAATGAGGCTGGGCTGGATAATTTTCTGGCCCTGAATGGTGGGCACAGATGCTCTAGGGGCCAGGAGCAGGGGCGGAGGGCCAGAGCTGGAGTACTGCTGCTGTTGCTGCTGCCGCAAACTCGCTATCTGCTGCGGCGTCACTGAGATCGGCTAGAGAGAGAGATTTATTTTCAGTAGGAAAATGAATTAACACTGTAGTATGTTTTTGGTGCATTTTCCTCAATTGTGAGAACAAATAAAACAAAATCTTCATGCTTCGTAGGCTCTTCCTGGGGTTCAGCACTAAAGCCGAATCTGGATCCCAGAACTGGCAACAACAATGCTTGGTGAGTTGACACCAATTTGTTGCCTTGACAACAACTTAGGTTACTTATCCAAGTGCCATTAAGATAAAGAACACAAACGTTTCTGAACAGTGGAGAAACTCACAAGATCCAGCAGTCCACAGATAGTTACATCACAACCTGCTTGTAAAGCTACAAAAATAGTGTATCGGCTCTATATAAACAAGAGATCCAACATCGATGCCTTGTACTTGGAAATTAAGGTTACGACAAGGCACTCAAGTTGAGAACTGCGTGTTCTGGAAGTTGTGGAACAGACTGGGAGGCTCACCTGAGCTCCTCTGACCAGTGGAGGCATGATGATCTGGGAGTTCTGCGAGCCGTGCTTGGACACCTGGCCTCCACGCACCAGAGGAGGAGGGATGACCGCCGGGCTCCGACTGGTCACGACCTGCTGAGGATCAGGGAATAAATATAAATAAATATAAGAGGCGTGTGACTGAAACCACATTTAACAGGTAATGTGACTTGGAAAGTGGGAAAAGCTGTACTGGTGGTAAAATACAGTTACACTTACAGGCTGAGATCCTTTGCTGGTCACCGAGCCTCGCACCAGAGGAGGGGGCGTGGCCACAGAGGCTGAACTTAAGGGCTGAGAAGAAAAGCGAATACAATAAAAACTCAAAAGGTTCTGGTAGTTTGTGCAGTAAAAAAAAAAAAAAAAAAAGCCTGAAGAGCACTGATACTGAGGACAGAAGCTGCTCATGAGAGTGCAAATCTTCAGCTGTGGGTATTAGAAGAAGCGCATTTTGGTGTATGGAATGTGTGATGTGTGTGTGTGATGTTACCTTCTGTACATTGGTTTCTTTGTGAATTTGGCTCTGTCGAAGTTTCTTCAGCAAGACCAGTCGCGCCTCTTCCAGCCTCAGCTCCTCCTTCAGTTGCTTTATAATGCGAACTCTCTCTTCAGGGCTGCTCCTCTACACACACAGTCACAAAATTGAGCACAAACAGCTATTGTCAGCAGATCTGTCTATCACCATGACCCAAAATATAGGTAAAGCATCACTCCTAAAAGTAGTGTGTACCATCGGCTGATCTAATAACGAAGCCTATATACACACACAGTATAAGAAACGGTTCTGACCATGAGCAGGTCTGTGTCGAGCTCTTTGAAGTGGCTTCCTCCGTTCATCTGTGGGCTGGATGGCTCGTTATCAGACAGAACGATGACGTCGTCCGGTGACAGAGGTCGCATCTCTTTCTTGATATCGCTACAAAAGAAAAACAATCAAATTGTAAGACGGCAGGTATGCACTAACCTCAATCGCTTTGGACTAAAGTTAAAAAGACTCCTGACCACAGACAGACCGGTATAATTCTACACACGAGGTTAGTGCGTATTAAACCAAACTGTAACTCGCGTGTAACTTTATGACCTTTGTCCACTAGAGGGACACAAATACACACAAACGCGTCTGAATATTCCTCGGCAGATATTTTGGAAACTTGTTACCAAAAAGTCAAGTTTTATGTGGTGAACCTTACTACCGGATGTTACTCAGACGTATTATGGTCTTTACACTCATTTCACACCGTATAGAAACTGACGTGTCGAACATGAATGAAATGTAATGATTCAGCCAGACGGGACTCAGACGGAATTTAGGTGATAAACAAACAAACAGGATCTCTAAACAGAGTGAAGTGTTCGGTTTGATCGGTTCGGATTTCTTCGCGTTCCGATTCTGGCATACGGAGCTGTGTGGTTTTATCTCGGTGTATACTTGTGAAACTGCTTACAGGATGATAAGAGCTATTAAAATGGGGCAGAGTCGAAACTTAAAAACAAACATAGGCGTTTTGGAGGATCATCAGGGGCTTACACAAATGGTAAAATGATGAGCTCTACAATGAAGACTTTGAACAAACTCACAACAAGGAATGCAATCAAATATTATATAACAACAACAACAACAACAACAGGTATTAATGTGGTTAAATGAAACACAGAGCATCTATGGGATTCGGTGATTATCTTAAACGTAGGCCTTGGACACACAACATGACACTTGACTGGACGTCTCCATTCATGCAGGTAGCTTTGAGTGTACATGTCGTAAGCGTGGTCGCGTTTCCTGCGTAGGCCGCACGTGTTCATGCTCTCGGCAGAGGTGCAAAGGTGCCTGCATGTTTATGACCAAAAAAAAAAAAAAGAAAGAAAGAAAAGCAACTTGATGAAACTGTTTAATAAAGTTTTCCACGTGCACACTAAGAGCTTTGGAGTGATCTGGTTACGTTTGTGAGGACGGGAGGACGGGGTACGACCCCGGCGCCGGTGTGAGAAAAGCAGCGTTTTTTTTGTTCTTTGCCTCCGAGATGCTCCTCTTCCTACAGGCACCCACTTCCTGTACATTAATCACTCTACTAAACAAGTCATGTGACCGACAGCAGTTCGGCTCATTGCGTCATGTGACCCTCCCCCCTCCCTCCTCCTGCCCTGCTCCTTCCAAAGTGGAAACCATGGCAACCAGCCGGCTGGAACCGGTTTGTGACACATGGCCTTCATTTTGTGAAGTGCAGTAGGGTTCAGGTGCCGGAGAAAATGGAGCTGCCGCCGCCTCGCAAACTTCTGCCACACACACACACGCGCGCGCACACACACTCCCTCTCTTTCTCTCTCTGTCACTCACACACACACACTCGCACGCACTTCCTGTGTCAAACTATCACTTTGCTTACTCTCCATAAGTATTAATAGATCACACCTAGCGTAGATATTAATATAAGAGATATTAGTACGCTTATTACAGTATAATCTAAAAACCCTCGCACTAGTAAACGGTCATCTTTAAAGGACCATCCAGATTCAGGAATCAGTTTTACAAATGACACCAATAGTATGAAACAAAATTAAATATCCCACGGTGGCATCCTTCTACACTCAATATACAAAAACTTCATACTTGACTGAAAGACATTTCTATGATGCACGATATGTAAAACAATATAAAGCAACTAGTGCTGCACAATTTACTCAGAAAACTAAAAGTCACAATGTGGACCTGTGCAATTATTTAATCGCAAAAGGACGAACTTATTACACAGTCTGGAACTTTTTTTAATTTTTTTTTTACAATTTTGAGGTGATAAATAAATTTCGGCAAACATCTTAACGAGATTCAAGCCACTGTTTGGTGTTAGCCTCAATAAATAAGTTTTATACAAATCTGTACATTTAATGGTTTCATATCGCAGTTTAAATCATAAACTATAATAATAAACTCATAAAAAAAAAATGACATTGCGATTTTTATATCAAATCGTGCAGCCTTAACAATATACTGCACAAAAAAAAACTGTGTTAAATGTTTAGAGAAGGCAACGAAGCACCAAAAATATTAATTTACATTATACGCATGTAAAACAAAAAAAAAAACAAAAAAAATTTTTTTTTATAATAATCCAATAGTACCACAGTGCTGTTAAATTCCCAACAGCAAACAGAAAGCGTTCTAAGAGAGATAGATGCTTGAGGAAGGATCAGAAGAAGTCTCAAGTGTCAGCCTAAAGCGGCTTGTATTACAGAACGTGCACAACCTTACATAAACCATAAGCAGATTAAAAATATCTTAGGATATCGCTGGCGAATCCCTGTGGCGCAGGAGGAATAACACGCTTCATACCACATTACACCATTGTGCAACTTATTATTTTCCTATTACAGCTTGACATCGTGTGTTTTATTCCTTACTTTATGAACATGAACGAGTGAATAAATGCACTCTTAATCAGGAATTAATTAGCAATTAGCCAGGAAAGGGGTTAAGTGTGAACCCGAACCCTTTAACCAAGGAGGTTCTTCATAAAGAGACAAGCACAGAGAATTTATCACCGAATCAACAGGAGACTTTGATGACACTGCTCAAGTATAGAGAAGAAGCACGAGATGAACAAACTTGTCCTAAAGTCGTTTATAATGTGAATTAAGGTTAATGTGAACATGCGAGTTCCTGGAACAAAACCAATTCCAGGTTAGAATGAAACGAAGCCCAAACTGAGGCGATAATAATGAGAATCAATTGAGAAAATTGCTTAGATTAAACTGTAAAAGAGTTGAGCTAAAGCAACGCGCTCACAGGCACAGAGTCAGCTAATGATAGTGTTGCTGATACAAAGCTTGTAGAGGCTTTAAAAATACACATTAAATCTACAAGGAGCGGAGAACCTATGAGGAACTTTCTCGTGAATGAAGGTGTAAAACTGATTGGCATTTACAGACGACTTCGGGCAGAGTATGGTGGTGATGAGACGCTGCAGTAAAACATGAGAATGGTGCAACATTCATGAATGACAATCCCAGCCGAGAGAGCCCACTGCAGTTGTTGCTGTGGACATTCAGCGAGTGGAACGCCTGATCCTTAAAAATCTATGGATAACTTGTCGCACCAATACCACTTGCACGTTGTAGGAACTCGGCTGGGAGTTACTGCCACATCCCCCTGACATACAGTCCTGAACTCGCTCCAACTCATTTCCACATGTTTGGGGCATTAAAGGAGTTCCTGGGAGGCCAGCGTTTTAGACATAAAGCAGACACACTCCAATCAACCTTTCTAACTTGATGGTATCCAAGCACTAGTGAAACACTGGGATAAGTGCGTACGAGTAGCGGGGGATTAAAGCGAGATTTACCGCAAGTCCTGGTTTGACTTGAACGCCCCTTGTAATAAATAATTCTACTGAGGTAACCCTGTTATACTGGAGAAGTTTTCCCCATTTTTTTATAATTAGACATCGCTACCACTTATCATGGAGAATGTTGTCTCTCTAAACTTATCAATCAAAATAAACTGTACAGTCAAAGCATCTTACTGTGATATTAGAATGACATCATATTTCTCTAATTCTACAATCTCTTGGCATATATTAAGGGAAAAACATACACAACCTCCAAGGCATGTCTGGACTTTGTAAAGGGTTTGCAGTACAAGATGTTTTAACAGTACTGTAATCTTCACTCGGCGATTTATTTCACGCACATAATCCTAATCCATAAACTATTCAGACACCAGGGATTATTTCAATCTGTATAATAATCATGTATTGTTTATTTATTTATTTATTTAGTGCTGTTTTACTCCTCAATCTTCCTCCGACACCGTACATATGGTCCAAGCTCACACTATTTAGTTTTTAAGTTAGAGAGGTTTGATTTAAACCTGTTGATCATAAACTGAATAATCTTTGTAAGAAACCAATAATTATTAGAATTGCTTAAAACAAATCAGTTCGATGTTTCTCTGAGCTCTGTACTGTACCATGAATTAATTACTGAGTCAGGAATTAGCACAAGAGCGCCAACTTGGGCGCTCATCTAATCTCGCTCTCACCCTTTGGTGGTGCTCATGTCCACTGGCTCGTCTCTGGTCTGCAGCTCCACTTTAATGGTGGCCTTCACCTCGCCGGCGCTCATAATGTTGGAGCTGCGCACCGAGGCCTCGGGTCTGGGACGCAGCACGGGCCGGTCATCCCTGTCTCTGCCCTCTAGCTTCACCTTCTTCACTTCCAAGTCCACAGGCAGAGCTTCCCGCTCTAAAGCCCGCTTCTGGCTGCGCGTCTGCCGAACCGCCTCGTCACACATGGCCACACCTGGACAGGAGGAGGGCGAGACAAAGAAAAGGAAGCAAGCATGAGTGACAGAAAGCAATGCGAAATCAATAATCGGGGTCTATATGAGCAAA
Organism: Platyallabes tihoni; assembly: GCA_030068045.1. Lineage (NCBI taxonomy): Eukaryota > Metazoa > Chordata > Actinopteri > Siluriformes > Clariidae > Platyallabes > Platyallabes tihoni. The sequence goes on along the minus strand of JAQQZS010000018.1, from coordinate 17,716,692 downwards.
CCTAATGAGGAAAGCATGCGAAAGCGATGACATCACCGCAACTTATGACCTGGTGTAGGAGCAATCACGGGGCGTAATGCGGTCTAATGGGCTGCACTGATAAAGTGTAGATCGCAGAGAATACGCGGCAGACTGCCGTCTACAGGAAATGTTCCATCAGCACCTCTTCAGCTGGTCGAAGTCATGCGGATGCTGGCGATAGACTGAAAGACGGATGGCTTAATGGAGAGCGGATGAATAAAAAGACAAACGTGGCTCATTTGCTCATAAATCCACATTAAACGTGACGACGCAAGTCATCCATGCCGCCTGCTTTATGATCACGAAGCCAGATGAAGCATGTCACAATCGCACACACTGTGCAGGCTTGATTAATCAGAACGGATTCACGTGTACAACATTAAGCCTCATTAATTAACGAAACATATGCGACCGTGATTTTGGTAAACCCTTAAATTGTCTCTGGTGCATTTCAATATCTTCATTACGTAATTAAGTAAGAGCCTGATTGCACTCTGTGGTGGTATGGGTACTCATTCTGCTTCTTATTTTAGCATTTGAGAATAATTATGTGTAACAGGTTTTACTGTCATCCAAGGAAATCTAGGCTTCTGATACAGAAAAAGTCATTGTTAGGTTTAGCAATAAATCTTGGTTTTGAATGTATTCACACACAACTAGCACTGATAATTAACAGCAATGATTCTTCTAGATCACACAGACAGACAGACACACACACAGACAGACAGACAGACACACAGACAGACACACAGACAGACAGACACACACACAGACACACACACAGACACACAGACACACAGACACAC
>JAQQZS010000018.1:17635184-17650089 GCA_030068045.1 Platyallabes tihoni | reverse complement strand
TGTGTGTGTGCCCTGCGATGGATTGGCACCCTGTCCAGGGTGTACCCTGCCTTGTGCCCGAAGCTTCCTGGGATAGGATAAAGCGGTATATAAGATGAATGAATGAATGAATGAATGAAAAAAATTCAGTTTGAAACAGACCATCAACTGAGACTGAATTCAGGTGTGAAATCTGATGAAACATTTGCTCAAATATTACTTGAACACCAAGTTAGCACAGTACTGTAATGGAGCACTGCAAATAGCGAGTTCATTTTGTGGTTGATTTTCTTCTGATCACATGACATATCCGTACACCCATAAATTAATCCATTAATTTTAGAATTTACTTTGGGATCAATAAAGTGTGTATATATAAATATATATATATATCCATAATGGTTAGCAATGTATGCACATTGAGACAAAAAAAATTACTTTCAGATGTTCTAGATACTTTCGGTGTCAATTAATTTATACATTTACACTCCAGAAAACTGCATATTGTGTGTCTCCTTTTTTATTGAGTGTCTGCAAGGGTCAGAAATAAATTCTTTAACTTAAAAACCTTTGATGTTCTGTAAAATAAGATAGTTACTATTAAATATAATCACCATTGTAAATAGCATTAAAACTAATTGAGCAAAAACAGGGCCTGGTGTATAAAGCGAGGATTAGTGGAAGCCTCGATGAGGTCACCCTTCCATATTACCTGCGTATTTCAGTTTAAAAGGAACCTGAATAGGCTGACAGTTCGTATGAGGCCTTCGAGCAGGAGACTGAAACATACCATATCTGTAACTTGATCTTCTTGCCGTCTAACTCTATTGTCCTAATCTTGAAATCAATACCTGCAAAAAACAAGCACATAAACCAAGGTGTAAAACATTCAGCTGGACTGAAGAGCTCTCAGACCTGATTCTTCTATTTTGCAAACTACAAGGTACCAGGAATAGAAAGGCCTAGATAGTGCTGGTGTACTGTTCATTTCCTCTAATAGCCTACTGATCATGACTTCTGATGTGAATTAGCACTTCCTCAGCATGAGTTCATAGTAAATAACCCAAGTGATGAAAATCTGCGAACTACTTGTCATGTTAGCTAATAGATGTAAACTAATAAGGTGTACTAGTTCAGAGATTAATCACTGACACACCAAATACAGCATTCATATCTTGCTAAATAAACCTTACACAAATTACAACTATCTTAACTAGCTGAAGCAGGATAGCTCTAATAATGCTTAGTCATTCGCCAGCTAGCTAACCTCATCATTCCATCTGTACTGATAGGAGACACTGAGTCTGTTGCCATTTAATGCTGAACCACATACATACACATTTGTATATCAAGTCAGTGCATATGTGTATATACAGTATATTTGTCAACTTATGACACTTTTTTCATAATTCATTCAATAAGTGAAACTCTCACATTGTAGACATTACACTTAAACGTCACGAAAATCATAAATTCTCATACTTTGAGATGGAGTTATTTCATTTCAATTTCATTCATACAGTGCATCTCTCAGTCGAGAACTGCAGGCTTTACAACTATCCAGAAGATCATCATTGACACCTTGTACAAGAAGGGAAAGCCACACAAGGTCATCACCGAAAGGGCTGTCTGTTCTTGAAGTGCTGTATCGAAGCATACTCATGGAAAATAGACTATAAAGGAAAAGCGTGGTAGGAAAAGATGCACAAGAAACAGATGATTACAGCCTTAAGAGGGTTGTCAAGCACAGGTGATTCAAGAACTTGGTAGATCTTCACAAGGAGCGAGACTGGAGTCTCTTTTCAGATAAACGTAACTTTTGCATCTCATTTGAAAATAGAGAAGAGTGGAGAGGCACATAATCCAATTTGCGAAGTTTTCACTGACTGTGATGATTTGGGTGCCATGTCATCATCTTGGTGTTGGTCCTCTGTATTTTATCAAGTATAAAAGTCAACACAGTCCGCTACCAAGAGATTTTAGAGCACCACAGGCTTTTTGTCTGCTGAAAGGTTTCATGGAGATGCTGATTTCCTTTTCTAGCAAGACTTAGCACCTGCCCACATTGCCAAACCTACCACTAAACTGGTTTGCTGAACATGATATTACTGGGCTTGATTGGCCAACCATCTCACCTGATGAGAACCTCACAGAATCTACGTTACCGCCAAGAGGAAGATGAAAAACACCAGAACCAACAATACAGATGAATTGAAGGCTGCTGTTAAAGATACCTGGTCCTCTGTAAAGCCTCTGGGCTGTCACAGGCTGATCACCTCCATGCAGCATTGATGGAGTAATTTGTGCTGAAGGAACCCTGACCAAGTACTGAGTCCATAAATGAACATACTTTTCAGAAGTTGGACATTTCCGTATCGTAAATCCATTTAGGAAATATTCTAATATTTTGAGATGCCGGATTTTTCATTTTTATGAGCTGAAAGTCGTAATAATCGAAATGAAGCAAAACAGGATATTAACTTTAAATGTAATGAATATAGAATATAGTTTCCCTTTTTTTAATATTAAAAAACAAAAAGAAAATTTCCACGATATTCTACTTTTTTTTCAATGCAAATTCTGTTTCAGTCCAATTTTTAAATGTATAAAATTTGACGTAAATAAGTAAAGAATAATGTCTGGCTTCAACCTACAAAAAGCTCTAACTAGCTAGCTAACAAGTTGAAGCTAGTTAGGCTAACTAGCCAAGACATCGAAACCAGACTGTAGCCAAGGAAGTTGATTTTTTAGACTGTTGTTTTAAATAAAAAAAAATATAAAATTACATTAAAGATGATTTCTGATCGGTTATGAACCAAATTAATTCTACATGACATGTGTAAGGAAAGAATTAGCCAGGCACACAGTTAGCTAGCGAGCATCTAGCGTTTAGCATTGAGCTAGGCTAGCGCCGAACATGTCAGTGTCAGTGTAGTTGAGAGACAAACCAAAAGGTTTAACACACCTATAGTTGAGATAAAAGTCGAGTTAAAAGCGTCTTCTGAAAACCTGAAGAGCACGCATGTCTTCCCGACTCCCGAATCCCCGATCAACAGCAGTTTAAACAAATAATCGTAAGTCTTCGCCATACTTGATAATTTGCGGAAATCCCGCCCGGCAAATTTGCTTAGTGGCAGCGCGTACGCACACACACGCAGCACCAGCACAGAGCAAAGAGCAGAGGCTCTCCTAGGCTCCGTCACAAACCCCAAAGAGCCCTACTGCCTCCTGATTCGACTACAGCAACGCGATCTGCTGCACTATTCATGCGTACTCCCGAGTGCGGTAACGCGCGGTTTGTGACGTGCACAAGAGAGCCAGGAAACTGAAACCTTGCACACCGAAGTCTTTCTTCACCCTAAAAAGAGATAGACTGCTGCTAGTTTATATGCAAACTGATTAAAATATTCATTTCTATAATACTGTCGGTTCAGAATTTAAAGGGAAATACTTGAAAGAAAACATGAGGAAATACAATATACAGTACATATAAGTATAATTTTATTATACGGTGGCGTATTGGTTAGCACTGTGGCCTTGCACCTCCAGGGTCGGGGGTTCGATTCTCGCCTGTGGGCGTGGAGTTTGCGTGTCCTGCGCGTGCTTGGTGGGTTTCTTCCGGGGAGTTAAGTTTCCTCCCTCAGTCCAAAGACTGTGTTAATCTTAGGTTAACTGGCATATCCAAATTGCCCGTAGTGTGTGTGCCCTGTGATGGATTGGCACCATGTCCAGACCCTGTACATAGGATAAAGTGGTATAGATGATGACTTACAATCACTTCACATTAATGAAACTGTACAATTAGTATCATATCATATGTTATATGGCCAGATCCATTTTAGTTTCAGATTTAAAGACACAAAGTGGCTGCATCCCTGAGGCATTCATTCATTCACTTGTATTTTGTATACTGAATGAACAATGGCATAGTGGGTAGCAGTAGCACTATAACACTGATTCAAACACTAGGGGCAATTTATATACAGTATATATGCTTGCCTGCCTTCACATGTATATGAACTTTGGTACCATCCAATTCTTAATCCATAGGGTTTAATATAATGTTGGCCCAACCTTTGCCACTATAACAGCTTTAACTCTTCTGGGAAGGCTTTCCACGAGGTTTAGGAATGTGTTTATAGGAATTTTTGACCATTTTTCAGAAGCGCATTTGTAAGGTCAGACACTGATGTTGGACGAGAAGGCCTGGCTTACAGTCGCCACTCTAATTTATCCCAAATGTGTTTAATCAAGTTGAGGTCAGGACTCTGTGCAGGTCAGTTAAGTCTTTCATAGCTCATCCATGTCTTTATGGACCTTGCTTTGTGCACTGGTGCGCAGTCATGTTGGAACAAGAAAGGGTTACACACAAACTTAGGAAAGTTGGGAGTTGGAGCAGCGCGAGGAACGGCAGACTGCACACTCCATTATAGTATTATAAAAAAAAAACTGATTTGTATTTTTTTTTTTTGCTAATTTTTATTCCAGATACCTGAATAATTCTCACATTTCTCACCAGCACAATTGATAATTTATATTTAATAGAGGCAATGTTCTTATAACAACAGTAACAGACATTTTGTGACAATGTAAAAAAAAGGTTAAAAAAAAATTTTGTGTTTAAAAAAACCCAAAAACATTTATTTTGCAGAAAAGTAAAATAAAAAAGGCTTCATTTAAAAAAAATTCAGTGACTTCATATTAACCAATAAAACTAGACAACAATTCCCAAAACATTCAACACATGAAATCTACAGATCCAATATAACCTAAATTAACCTGTAAGTGTAAATTCTTTGAAAAATTCTTTAAAAAAATGGCTGAGCGGCATTTCAAAAACTCCAAATAGGTGTAGATGTAAAATAAATAAATACACAAATGTGGAATAGACATATTAATTCAGGAAACATGACAACGTTCATTTGTAACTGAGGACGCTGTGCCAGGTCCGGGGTAGTTAGAGGTCCAAAGGATGCGTTGACGTGGAATAGGCCTATTGGGTTAAAATATGTTGATCAAAGGTGGAGGTGGGGTGTTATGCATGACAGGTGTGAATGTTATACCATGATCAGTCATTTGTATCATCACCCTTTGTGTTACATTATAATATATAACAATGGGTTACTTGGCAACATAAAGAAAATGTGTGGGTGGACGTGGGATAAAAACAGGAGAGTATGACTCAGGCAACACAATATAGCAGAAAAAAACTACAAACACACCCAAACCTACAGACACACGCATGTGGAATGTTGCTTGATGTGATGGCTTCTTATTTTTTGTTATTCACAAGCTGTTGAGTTCTTGAAGTGTTTGATCCAGGACTTGGTTTAAATTCAGGTTCTCCTCTTTAGCATGTGCTACAGTCTCTGAAAGAAAAACGTATTCAAGCAGTAAGTAACTTACACACACAAGTAAACACAACTTGATACCACAGTACGTAACATATGGTTGATCTTATAGAAATCTGGTGCAATGTTCAAGAATTAATAACTGGTATTGCATTGTACTCTTTAAGTCATTTTGCTGTACAAAGAATGTACAACTGAAGGGGAATTCCTCGAGGTATTTACACCAGTGACATTAAGAACTAAATACCACTCCAGGCTCTGTAGGTGTGATCTTGTGTGAAACCGCTTCAGATCTGTTGTCTAGGCAACTATACTTGTTTCTTTAAACTTTAAACCAAGAGTGATTCATATTAATCTTTATAATTAGACTGGCACCTACGATGGCAAATAGGTAAACTTTTTTAATGAAATTCTCTTGTCTTATTTGCTTTTTTAAATTTGACTTGTTTAAAGATTAAACTTCTTTAATGATTGCGTTTATTTTTTCATGTCGCTTAACAGTTTCCTACACTGCCCACTATGCCACCCACAACTGACTGCTCATAGTGGTGCCAAAAGGCAGGCTAAAAATTTTAAAACTTTTATAGGAATTTCCCATCGCAGACTAGGGGAGAAAAAAAAGCGAACACCCCCGTAACTTGGAATTCTTACTCAGATTTTCAGGTAGGCGTCTACAGCTCAGAATAAGACACAATGTCAGTGACTTTAAATCAAGCAACACAACTATAGAAGTTGGTTAAACCTATAATAATGATCATACAGTTTGCTGGTTTGAAATAAACTCATCATCATGTTAGCTAGCTAGCTTGTTTCTCATAAGACACACACTTTCACTGAGGCCTCCATTTTTGTTCCAACTCTGTAGCTCTAAAGTGATGTCATTCCTACGTCTGCGTAAGTTGAATGCAGCATTAGCATTCTTGCCACACCTCCATTTAAGGATAGTAATGCAGTCACAGTTTAGTCCTTTAGGCCTTCCTCTATCCTGCTCACCTTTTTCTTTGTAGCTGATTATGAACCAGATCTTGCTCCAAGTTTTAACTTTCATGCTAATATCACCCTTAGTTGTTAGGCATCGTGTGTTGCATTAATGTGCAGCATTCTGGAACTTTTCTGCCTCCATTCTATGTTTGATTCCTCATTTATACAGTATAAAAAAAAAAATCTGATTTTAGCAACATGTCATGTGAGTATCTTTGGTGTATCTATATAAATAAAGGAAAGCTTTTGTCTTTACATTGGTCAGGACTCTCTATTTCAATAATATCTTACTTTTCATACATTGGAGGACCCAAAACCAGTCTCCGAAAACTTTCTGTCAGTATCTCCGTATGTTTGTCTGTATACAGTATCTGAATAATTCTTTAAAAAAAAAACGGCTGAGCGGCATTTCAAAAACTCCAAATAGGTGTAGATGTCAAATTTAATGGACAGAATTTAATGAAACTTTGCCAGTCCTTCGGTATTTGCCTGAAGTTAAACCTGCACCATAAATTAAATCAAAATGTTGAGTAGAAGGGTTTTGTTCCAGATTATATAAATTTTGACAGCATACTGCGCATGAAAATAATTTTATGAATCTTTTGCAGTACTTAGTTATCTGCCTGAAGTTTAACCATAACTGAAATCAAAATGTTGAACAAAAGCAATGTTATGAACTATTATGTGCCGCTACTAATAAGCTACTTGCTCAACGTAAACAAACACCTGCACCAATAGATATTGATTAGAAAAGTTTAACTGAATATTTTTACTGGGATTAGTTCATATTTTCACAGCTGAAATAACAGCACTGAAATGGTATAAGTGAATTTTAACGCACTGGGGTCGTTTTAGGACAAAACTCAAATCTGTTATTCACTCTCCGATTACCGAGCAGGGAGTGTATTTGACTGATGTCAAATACTTAGCATAAAACAAGCTATACTCAACCTTACAAAAGTTTATTTCTTTGTATTAATAAGTTAGGCTTCTGTGGTACAGAAAGACAGGCAGATCTGTACGTGGGCTTCAACCTGAAATAATAATATTACTGATTACATTAAAGCTCATCAGGTTATTTTTTTATCTTTAACTGTTTAACTATTTCTAAAAACTGTTTTTCCATCAACAACGGGTACTTACGCTAGTTGGAAAATTCATGCTGTTCACGAGTATACCTGGTTTAGCACACAACCTTACTTCTACTATGAGACATTTGTAACTGACCAGGATAAATGAAAACATTCATAGAGTGTCACAAAGGCAGTAAAAACTAAAGAAGATGACAAGAAAGAGACAGTGGAAATAGAAAAGAGAAAAGAGATGGTGAAAAGATTTTTTTTTTTATTTTAAACATTGATCTTTATTAAGCTCTTTATTAAGACTCTGGTATTAAAGCCAGACTCCAGAACACTGTAACACAGAATCCAGGCACACTTATAGAAAAGAAAATGACAGAGAAAAATGAAAGAAACAGCAGACAAAGAGAAAGCGCACAGTTGAATCGGCTCAGAAGCCGAAGCAGAGATTTACGCACTATAGCAGCACGTGAACTGGGTCAGAGCCGATCCAGAGCTCCGTAACGAAGCTCCACTTCTATGTGCTTCAGTAGCATCGGTATTGTGTGTTGTGCATTTTTGTAACTGAACAAACTGCAAATAGGTATGAGAGTTAAGGCACTTTTGTTCATCATGTCAAGCACCGGCGACACAACTCGCTGCTGCTGACGAGTCACCTATAAGGTAGTTATGTCATTCAGGGCGTGATCCAGCTCTTCGCAAATCGCCTTCACTTTTACCTTCTGATTGTACAATTCATCTGGAGGTCAAAGGTCAGGGACCCAGAGGAGAAGAGATTCAGCAGGAAGGAAGAGGAAAAATGAAGAGGGAAAGAATTTGTGAAAGAGAGTTTTAAAAAATTGAGAAATTTAGTCTAGTATGACTTGATTCCATGCAAGAAAAGTGTAATAAGGCCGTGTAATGGTTTGTCTGGTTTCTTTAAAGAGTATAATCTCAACTCATTAATGACAATTTAACGCCAGGAACAGGCATGCACGCAGACAAAGGTTAAATTCCAACTGATAACATGCCCCGGTCAAACACAGCTCATGACATCATGGTGAAAATTCTGCTGATCAGAAGGAAAGCACCAGCTATACACTTAAAATAAAAAAAAAACTTTCCTTCTATTAAGTAATGCTGCCAGGTTAGAATTAAACCACCTCTGGTTAAAGATATGTATGAATACACAATTAATCAGTGTTGGGTGTAACGCGTTTCAAAGTAAATGTAACCCAACACTGCAGATAATATATTTGGCAGTAATATTAATATACATCCACTTGAAAATTTAATAGGAAGATTAGTGTATACCTTCTTTGCACGATCGTGTGGCAGCAGCGGAATCCATAAAATCATGTGCATACATGTCAAGAGCTTTAGTCAGAGCTGCATCAGAATATAATCTAGACATTTTAAAAGTGGCACCATTGTTGGAGCCAAATGGGGTGTTTTAAATATTTCAGAAACAAAAGATGTCCTGAGACTGTTTATGCTAAACAGTCTTACACAGAACAGTTTCAGATCTGTGGGAGGAAACGCCTCGTTAATGGGAGAGGCCAGAAGAAAATGACCAGGCTGGTTCGATCTGACAGGAAGGCTTTGATGAGTCAAACAACCATCCTTTACAACCGCGGTGAGCAGAAAAAACATGACGCATCAAAAGATGTCAAACATTGGGGAGGATGGGCTACAAGAGCATAAGACCAATTGGCGTTGATCTCCTGTTTTAGCTAAGAAAAAAATATTGAAGCTGCATTGAGCATGCGTCCATGTGACACCACCAACCAGCCATAGTCAACATCACAAAGTCAGATTTCTTTTTCACATTCTGATGTCTGATATTAAACTGACGCTCTTTACTCTTTTCAATTGATTTGCTGTATTCTGATTTGGGTGTGTTCACGAAAGATTATAATTCCAGCTGAGCTTTCTAAGATTATTAAACTGCATGTATTATTAGACATGGAGTGAGGTGTGAAGAATTTCTCACCCTCAAGGTCATCAATAGTCTTTTCCAGTTTGGACACATTTTTCTCTGCAAACTCAACACGCGTCTCTGCCTACAAAGAGAAAGAGAAAAGCGCCAAGCGTCGAAGGCATTGGCACATACTCAGTAAAGCAGACTGCAAGTTCTGGGATGCATTTCAAGCCATCTCATTCTTACCTCTTTCAGTTTGTCATTGAGAAGATTGATCTCTTCCTCATACTTGTCTTCTTTCTCTGAGTACTGTAATGAGACAGCAACTTAAAAGGTCATGTAACAGGAACCAATCACACGCGTACATACACAAAGGCACGTGACTAGAATACCTTTTCAGACTGGGCCTCTAAAGACTTCAGGTTGTTGGTTACATTTTTAAGTTCCTCCTCAAGATCTCCGCTTTTACTATAGAGAAGAGAAAGAGAAACGTTCATCCACCTGATTTCCGTTTGCAGTTTCCATGTGCTCATTAAACACAGCGAGGTGTACTCACAGCTCAGCAACCTCAGCCCTCTCCTCTGCTCTCTCTAGCTCAGTCTCAATGATCACCAGCTTACGAGCCACCTACATAGACACACACATAAGCACATGTTTACATGGAGATTTATATGAACGCCCCATTCAGTTCCAAATTCAATATGGCAGAATCCATAAACATTTGGATAGCAGTTAATGCTTTAAGTGTTTTTCTTTCTTTGTAAACAGTCTTTTTATAGTAATTTTTCAACATATCTGAGAGAAATCTTGATATACCAGACAAGATTATGTTTTTTTTGCTGTCCTTCTACCTTCACATTGTCTAAATAATTCTTTTAGCTAGCTAATCTTGTAGTCAACATTATTAGTTCATGCCATGTGTTTGTGTTTTTCAGTTGCCTTGCAAAAGTTTTCTCACAAATAGTTTTCTAAAGAACAAATTATATGCACATGAACACTAGACGCTACATGGTTAAGGTAGTTTTCCACCGAATATTCCACAAAGTGGGACAACAACATATTGCTAATAGTAGTTTAGCGACAGGGGAGATCTAGCTAGAGGGCGGGTACTGGCAAAGGACTGAATTGGGAAACCCTCAGAAAAGCACTTTATTTTTTTGGATTTTTTCCCCGATTTTCTCCCTAATTTAGTCGTGTCCAATTCCTCCCCGCCACTAGGGGGCTCCCACATTAAGGCTACTATTACCACTCAGCCGGGAGGGCCGAAGACTATCACTTGTTTCCTCCGAACCACGTGACGCCAGCCAACCGCATCTTTTCGAACTGCTCACTCACGCACCGTTGGGGGCGGAGTAACACACTCGGAGGACAGCGCTATCCGCTCCTTCCGCTTGCGTGAGCTCACAGACGCCCCTGATTGGCTGTAGAGCCGTGATTAATGTGGGAGCCCGAAGTACCTCTCATCCCTCCCCTCTGAGAGAGCTCGGCCAATCAGCTCTCTCTAGACCTCCGGCCACGAGAGGTTACAGCATCACCCGGGAATCGAACCAGCGATCTCCGGATGATAGGGCGAGCACTTTATTACTGCGCCACTCAGAGGCCAAAAAAAGCACTTTTAACATTTAAAAGCATTTACATTTCATCACATACATCAAGTGAAATACTGATGCAGTCACTGTTCCTGGCACTGGAACATACTGGTGATGTCTCTCAAGTTGGCGGAAAATTAACTAGAAATTCTGGCTCTGTTGTTCCTGTTTTTAATGAGAAAGAATGACCTAAAAATGCCACATAATATGAGAAAGTGAGGTTCTCACCTCTTCATATTTGCGATCAGAATCTTCAGCAATGTGTTTGGCCTCCTTAAGCTGTAGGTCCTGAATTTGCATTTTCTCCTCGTCTTTCATAGCACGGTTCTCAATCACCTTCATGCCTCTGTGTTAAAGTGAAAATAAAGATGTGAACATATTTTCTGAGGAATGTGTGCATGTGTGTGTGTGTGTGTGTGTGTATACCTCTCGCTTTCATCGGCTGCTTTCTCAGCTTCTTCCAGTTTCTGGAGTGCGGTGCTCAGTCTCCCTTGGGCTCGGTCCAGCTCCTCCTCGATTAGCTGGATCCTGCGGTTCAGAGCAGCCACTTCGCCTTCAGCCTACACAAACACACACGCACACACAGACACACACAAACACAGACACATGCACAAAGATCAGAGGTGCAAACCAAGTCAAATTTACAGGTTTGGTCTATCAACCTGGAAATAGTGTGTATTTCATTTTTTTTTTCTCCTACTGTAACTATGCTATCATAGATATCAAGTGATATCAGAGCGGGCCACAATGGCTAATTTCTCAAAAGAATAACAAAAAATACATACTACGTCACCAAACAAGCTCTGTAATTGCTAAGCAATGTCACAAATATCTCAGCACAACGCTATTTAATGTGTTTCAGAGCTGGTGTGTTTACTTTAAAGAGTACATCAGGATTGAGTATGTATTTTGTCACGGGATTGTCCCAGCAGATGCAGCATTTCTTTTCCATACAGAATTCCTCTGCAGTGATTCTTGTGACGGCTTTTCCAAACTTTCCGCTGACACAAAATCTTCCACATTGCAGAGCTCATCTTTAGAACTTTTATTGCCCGATGGATTAAATAAGATTCAAAACACACTAAAGAACATTAAGTACCTACAGTTGGGTTTTCTTAACTACTGATTTTCCCCAAAGCACCCAAAGGAACTGTTGCCAGAAGCCCTGAGGAGACACGCCCCAAAGGGGCCAGAGTCACCCTGGTGGCACAAAGGGACCCAAAATCTAGGTGGTTTTAATGTTATGGTTGATATACAGGTTTACTACGTAGAAGCCACAACAATGACTGCTCTTCCTTCAAGGCTGGGAGTGTATGCATATAGACACATCTTCTTGTTTGCTTGTTTAGCACAAAGAAACCTAATGCATGACCCAAATTAAAGCTCAAATATCAGTTAGGTGTGGTCAGACTCCAAGGTCAGAAACTTAATGTAGGGAAAACCTACAGAACTTTTCAGACATGGTTTTAATGCTAAATAATAACGAGACTGAAAAAATAGCATACACCTGTGAGTTATATTATGATCTACAAACAAGAATATTCATCCATCTATCCATACCTAATATTGATTCATATGAAATTCTATAAAGGCTATGTATTTACTGTGGTAGAACTGAAGTGTTCGCACTTTTTAGGTTAGACAGAGAGAAACCACACCAGATGCAACAGCTTTAATGGCAGGAAGTGAGAAAGGTAAAGTGTGTAGTAGGCGTCACATCCCATGTTTCCTGTGGACATTGTTTCCAGGAAGTGGACTTATTTTAGCAGCCTGCTTAGGCATCATTTCCTCTGCTGAGAACATGGTCTATACAATCGTTGACTCTGACCACACATACCTACTCAAGCTAGTCAGAAAGGTGCAAACCAAACTCTTTCGAATGTGTTCATGTTCATTGTGCAGATGACGATTTGTCACTCGTGTACAGCATAGAAACTCTCAATGCGTCTATTCTGGTGGGGCGGCTGTACTTTTAATTTGACTCATGAGTTTGAAAGTAAGATGGATAAACTAGATGAGCGTATTTACCAGGTCAGAAACCCCTACTGGTTGTTCTTAAGTGCTGACACTGGGGACTCCTTACATATATGTTAAATAAACATCTAGTTACAGAAAACTTCACTATATCAAGCAAATAATCATAGGTTTGAGGTTTTCCTATCTGCTTCTGCTAATTTATATTTTTCCTCTATAAACAAAACCTAAAAGGAGAACAGGTGGAAGCACTGAGAAATTATTCAATAGCAGGGATTTTTTTCCCACACAGTCTGAGCATCGAAAGATAAATAGTTGCTCTTTCTTTCCTTCCTGTTCTCTTTTTCCAGTATTTAATATGCACCAGGCTTACAGTTTTTCAGCTTTCAGCAAGAAAAATATGACATAGCGAAAGCGGATTATGGAATTGATTCTTTTGAACAGTAGTTCAATAGTATAACTTACTCCTGGACAGCCCTTAGATGGAGGAGGACATCAAGGATTTCAAAAGACAGGAATTCAGATTCAAATAATGCATTTCTAACCCTTTAACCACCTGAATATACATGCATCCCTTTCACAACTACATATATCTTTATTAGTCTCACTGTAGTTTCCAAATAATTCATACTACCATTTTTGTTTTGCTACAATTTTGAATGTACATTAATCCACATTAATTACATATACATACATGATTACACATAGCACATACTGTAGAACATAGGTGCTAATGGTGCTAAATGTGCTTCTATGTAATTTTACTAATATTTGTAATATTTTCTACAATGTCTATACATTATACTGTCAATTCAATTACCCTTATAAACCATAATAGATGTAAAATATATATAAATGTTTTGATAACAGTGATACATAATCCTATATGTGAAAAAAATGTTGCAAAATATATTGTAATATGTTATGCTAAATATTTTAGCTCCAGGAATCCTGCAGTTCGATCCTAAGCTCAGGTTACTGAGTGTCTGGATTAAAAAAAAATTTGTCTCCTCTAGGTTCTCTGGTTTTGGCATGTGCACAGTGACTTCCGTTGGACTGGTGAATCCATTAAGGGTGTAACTCCACATCGTATCCAGCATTCCCAGGATGGGCTCTGGATCCACCATGATTCTGATATTGATAAAGGTGCTAAATAGTTAAGTGGTGGCTGAATGGTTAAGGCATTGAGCAAATGCCTTTGGTGTATCCTACCCATATCTTCTCAATAATTTCAGATAAAGTGTCAACCAAATCTAACTTTTTAAAACATAGAAAACTTTAAGTGATCAAATAATGAAATATAATTTTAAAAAAAATTAAAAATAGACATAAAAAATAACTCCTTGACAATTTACTAAACAACTTATATAATATTTTTTGATATTTTATATTACATTGAGTCATTTAGAAGTACTGCCAAAGATTGATTTATGCATGGTTATAAAAGTGTAAAAATCATGTGATGGCTATTTTATGTCTCCCTTTTTTGCAGAATCTGTTACTGTTTACTCTTTCGTTACAAACCTGTCAGTGATTTTTCATATATAATATTATAATTACTCACTCACTCATTGTCTATACCGCTTTATTCTGTATACAGGGTGTTTGGAGGAGGAGGGAGCTGGAGAAGCTGGAGCCTGTCCCTGGAAACTTAGGCAAGGCGGACAGGGACAGGGCAAGGTGCCAATCCATCCCAGGACACACACACACACACACACACACACATGCTCATTCACACACTACAGGCAATTTGGGAGTGGCAATTAACCCAATCTGCAGGTCTTTGGACCGTGGGAGGAAACCAGAGTACCAGGAGGAAACCCTCCAAGCACATGCAAACTTCATATACACAGACCTAACTGTGTATATGTATATACACCCCGACTCTGGAGGTGCAAGGTGACAGTGCTAAAAACTACTCCACTGTGCCACCACTTATGTAACATTAAATAATCATTATATTATATTATATTATATGGATTGGCACCCTGTCCAGGGTGTACCCTGCCTTGTGCCCGAAAGCCTCCTGGGATAGGCTCCAGGCCCCCCGCG
>JAQQZS010000018.1:17611055-17635084 GCA_030068045.1 Platyallabes tihoni | reverse complement strand
GGATAGGCTCCAGGCCCCCCGCGACCCTGATCACAGGATAAAGCGGTATAGAAGATGAATGAATGAATGAATATTATATTATATTATATCCAGCCCTAGTCACGTGATTAAGGACGCGCCGTTCGGAAACATTCGTGTGCAAAAACGTGCATCTTAAAACAAATTCCAGTCCATTCATTAGGGGGTATCGATTTTTGAAAATAAATAAATCTTTTAATTTTAGCTTAAACATTCAGCAATTGGAATGATTATTCATTTCATTCATTATGCTGAATATGAGCCGATTACATCGTTTAAGAAACATTAAACACGCGGAAAAGATGCCAAAAGCCGCACGAACGAACCGCTTCGATCCGAGTCGCTCGGCGCAATGAATTAAAAAAAAAAAAAAAAAAAAGTCTCACTTTCTCTCGGAGATCTCGTTCTCCATCTAGCTCTCTTTGGAAAAGCTGCGCTTGGTCCTCAGCTTCATCAGCCTGCTGCTGTAAGGCCTGGATCCTCCTCTTCACCGCGTCCAACGAGTTCAGAGCCATTCCTGCGCCTCACAGAGTCCCAGAGTGCGCAAAGAGCAACGTCCTAAACTTTCCCTATGAATGACTTAAAGTTACTTCTAGTTTTATAACAGCTCTCAGGAATATCTGTGCTGGAACCTTCCTCAGAAATCAGCTCGCACAAGCAGTTTAATGCGCAATGGAGAGGCAGCAGCCTGCAGGAAAAGGGCAGGAAGGCGCCAAGAACAGTTCAGCGTTAAATCTTCCAATCCTGGGAAAGAAAGTGGTTTCAGATGACATCACGCCTGTAGGAGGAGGAAGGTCTTCCTGTATTCAATGTGGGCAGATGCTTTCTGGACGCTGGATGTGACTTTTGGACACTTTTGGATGCGTTTAATAAGCTGTTCAGTCTTGGCAGGAGTTCAGGCACTAAAGCCAAACAATGAAGGCCTTATGAGGTGCCACCTTGACAAATAACCTGGCTGAAAGTTGAGAGCCGTGTTTGGCTTGTAAACACGTAGGCTGCTTGTATTTGCAGTTAGTGCTTGCATTTGTGATAATAAACTCTGGGAATGTTAATTGCTCTGGGGGGGATGACAGACACGCAGCCCTGCCTTTCACACTGGAGTGACGTCTCGCTGAAGTGAAATCAATTGATTTGGAAATTTCTGTTCTAGGTTCTAATATCTGCTTTGTTTTATTTGGTTCTCAGAGCTCTTTATCGAGACAATAGATTTCAACGGAAAAATTCTAAATTATTATGATTATTTGAACAAAATGTATATATCAGAGTGCAAAAATGGAAAGGTGCATGAAGCACAACTCTAAAATCTAATCAAAGTATCAAGAGTAATTTTAAGGTTCTGTTCTAAGACATGCCACGTTCACATACACACTATAAGTGCAATAGATGTATCCTTGGGCGTACAATCCAAATTTAATGTGTTTAAGATGTCTAAGAGCTAGATAATCCCTTAACAGACAAGTTAAAGTTTGGGAGGCTAAAATAATTTTAGTAGTGACATCTGTAATCATTTTTGAAGCGAGAAGTATCAAAGTGGATTTATATGCAGTTGAAATCCAAGGATTAACCAGCATTATGATCCTGTCTGAATCTTTTCTCCCTCCACTGAGAGAGAAACAGAGAGAGAGAGAATGAAATACTAAGCTATCCCAAGAGGATACAGCCCACGTTTAATCTGACATTACACTGGAAACTCTCAAAAATGTAGTGCTGATTTGGTTCGCACAATTCTCTAAGGAGATTACCGGATATTCAAAGGGTGTTCAAGTCAAACCAGGACTTGTAAGGACATTTCTTATGAATGAAGGCGTAACCGATTGACATTTACAGAAGACTTCAATCACAGCACAGTGATGAGACTCTTAGCCGCAGTAAAACTTTAGAATGGTGCAAACGTATTAAAGAAGACGGTCAGGCTGAGGTGGCACGGAACCCACTCCAGTCGTTCCTGTGAACATTCAGTGAGACAAGTGATCCACATCAACACACAGTCCTGACTTTGCTTCAAGCCATTTCCATATGTTTGGGCTATTAAGGGAGTTCCTGGGAGGCCAGTGTTTTACAGCAGCGTGAAGCAGGTAGTTCAATCATGGTCTGGTGTACTGAGAAAACTTTCTACCTTGATGGTATCCAAGCACTAATGAAATACTGGGATAAGTGCATTAGTGTAGCAGGAGATTTTATAGAGAAATAAAGGGATTTTTTTTTTCTTTTATTCTGCATGACCAAAAGTCATGGTTTGACCCCTCTTAAGTTTGAATGACCTCAGTTTAGATTCTCTCTCTCTCTCTCTCTCTCTCTCTCTCTCTCTCTCTCGCTGAGTATGTGTCTATGTATGTATGTGTTTGTGTGTGCATGTGTGTGTTTGTGTAGGAGGTTAGTTTTGGGAGCTGCGGACAGCAGGAATGTGAATGAACGTATTTCCTCCCCCAGTGAAAGATCTCTGGAGTGATGCATCAGACTCTGTAGGGGAGACTTCACTGTTTGCTTTTCACTCATTCCAACCATTCCAAGGCTGCTGCATAACTGACTGGGGTCTGGTATTTGTCTACGTGTGTGTGTGTGTGTGTGTGCGTGCGCGCGCATTAATGGTGCTTAGTTTGTCTCACTAATCAAAAGGTTGCTTAATTAAAACATAATTAACTTGATATAGGAAGTGAATGCAACATTCCATTGATCAACATGTAACTGAGAACAGAGATGTATTATGGGAAGTCAATAATTAAGATAAAGGGAAAGATCTAGGCTCTGGATTTAGGGTGTTTTTTTTTAGCATGCATGGATTTGCTAGGGAAAAATAGAAATCTATATTAGCTGGTGAAAAAACAACAAAATATTTTCTAATCTCAGTAAGCCCACTCTTTTCCATTGACTTAAGCCGTCATGTCCAGACTACTTCATAGAATGAAACAGAATGTTTGAGTCATGTTTTGTATCAGTGCCTTTAATTGACCCCTCTGTAGACTTTAAGTATATGTGCCTGTAGCTGTTGAAAAGAGTATGCTGGCTTAAACAGTAACACTTCTATTTAAATTGGTGGTTATACATTTTAAACAGAGATATGATATCAGAATGTATTTGCAGACAGTGTTGCAGATAAAACAAATGAAGCTAAATAATATAAGACCAAATTGGTATATGCTTTGCATGGTTGTTCAGCCTTTGGGGGTTTCATTGTAAAATTTGTAAATGTTTCAAGAGTCAGAATGTTCTGATTAGTTTTTTGGGTCAGGGGTAGTTTGTAATTAGGGTGTGGAACTGCTGATCAGAAGGTTCTTGGTATGAGCCCCAGTGATGCCAGGTTAACGATGATAAGGTCTTTCACTCTCGAGTTGAGCAGTTGCATTATGCTGGAAACCAGACCCCATAAGAAACAACAGCTCTATCTCCAGGGAGGGGAGTTTTTCTTGCCTGATGACCTGTGGACCTTACCTTAAGCAACTTCTTTCCCCCCTCAGAGTATAGACTTGCACATTTCTGACCTAACATGTTGCCAGGGTTTGCTTGAATACTTTAATGGACCTATTAATTTATCTTCCTTTGACATTTATGAGTCTTTAACCTAAAAAAAATCATCATGTATTTAGAGTCGAGGTAAGCATTTGCAATGACAATTTAATAACCAAAATTTCCCATATTTATGTTCAGACCTCATCAACAATATATTGGCATTAGTAGACTTGTTTGTAGACATGTTTGGTTCTTATTTCAGTATGTGCCATCATCCCATTCATGTTTCACAGTATTAGAGTTTTTAATATGGTCTTTTATGTTTGTTACATTTTTATATATTTTATATATATATATTTATATAACATTTGGCACCATGGTGAATGAAAATGCTATTTTCTTTAATGGTTCCATATTGTACTATTTCTTTAACAAGTTAACACATGTCTAAGATCTCCCCAAAGTTCATCTGTTAAAGTGCTCAGATAAGGCATTTTTTTCATACCTCAAACTCCTTTTATTTCACTCCTTCTCCGAATGTACTGTTTCAGTGTCTATGTAAATGAGTTGCTGCTGAGCCCGCCCCCACCAGAGAACAGTAGAGCTGAGCAACAAGCTGAGTTGAGTTGAACAACAAGTGGGGCGGAGCTGAACAGCAAGCTGGGGGGAGTATTTTCTTATATGAGGTCACATTAGAGGAAATCTAATGGGTTTGTTTCTATAAAAATGGACAAGGATAAAAAGCGGAAAAAAATTTTTTTCCCCCCGCATTTTTGCTTAGACACTCACACTGGGGTAAAAATTATGTAAAAGTGAATTTTGCATTATAGGTCTGCTTTAAGTGTGCATTTTCTATGCCAAATTTTTAAATGCAAAAGAAAGGTATGTGCTTTGTCTCAAGTGGACCTATGCAAGAAAATTCTGGTGAACTGCATACAGGTGGTTTTAATAGTCTCAATTTTATCTGCATAACTTAACTCTGAATGCACAACTTTTTCTATGTAAATACTGCCATAGGGACTTCTGCAGGTCTCTTAAGATGTTTGTATACTTACTTCTGTGGCCTTCTTCTCAGACAAGTCCAGTTTCTCCTGGGCGTCTTTGAGGGCCTCAGAGTACTTGTCCAGTTCATCCTCTGTCCCCTTGAGTTTCTTCTGTTGCCCCAGCAGCTCATCCTCCAACTGAGGCACGCATCAGAAATATAATCATTCTACCATCACGTCATTACTAACTATCAATAAACATCATGTATATCATCATATAACAACATGCCAATGTAACACTTGTCAATCTGATTTGTACTTACATTTCATAACACACCAGTGAGGTCTCAGTTACGAGATAAATGTTTAAACAAGTAAAACATCTTGGATGGGAATATTGTAATCCTACACTGTCCTTTCCAAGATGCGGTTTACTTACAAGTGTTAAGATGGACAGATTTATTTATAGTGTCCAATCAAACCAATGTTCTAATCTAATCGCAATCAGTACCCTTCACATCCTCATGTTCTAGTACATTATAATCTATGTAGAATGTCACTTGGACTTGGTCAGCTCGGACTTGGTCACTGTAATTAAACTCTACAGAGTCATTGTACCGCTCCTATTGGAGCTAATGGATGAGGTGTAAATCTGCAGAGAGCCATTCGATGAAATCAATAGTTATTTAATATGCATTTATGAAGATCCAATTTATTTCGCTTAGTACTTGGATTTGATTCTTTAGGAAGGTAAAAAGCATGAAATGAAGAAATAATGTGTTATAGGCTGAATGGGATACTATAATTTATACTCGGAATAAATAAACCTTAAGTACCACATCAAAATGACGTAAAATTGAGGTGAAATATATTCATTTTTAATATGATTATCTAGTACTCTTATTCAGTAATCGATATATTCCAGCTTTCCAGCTTGTTACTTTTCAGATCACTTGAGTTGTGCAGATTTTTACAAGGTCTTTAAAATACCTACTATCCAAGAAATGACTATTCAGGTAAGCTTTCATGGGCTGTGCCGTGACAACGTATACATAATGCATGGCATGCAAGCATGAAACCGAAATGCCCAACCCCAGCTCTAGATTAATGAGTCTTCTTGAAAGTTTTATGGTGTTTGTGAAGAGCCATACCAATGCCCTTGTAAGCAATACCAAGAGGGCAGAATGGCAGTTGGTATGGAACAGGGTTATTCCTGGCGAACTCCAGAGGCCATGCCTGTTTGCTCTTGGAATTTAGTGATGCCAAGAAGCTTCCAGGATCTAGCACATGCCTCTCCTCCCTCTGTTCCTCATTATTATTAGTGAGGTAAATCTAAGACAGTTGCCACAGGGTGTGAAGCTCGAAAAAGGGCTTGCTTGAGCTTCTTATGAAGATCTGCTGATGATCTGTTACCAGACAACTATATCCTGTGGTATACTTCCAAGTATAATGTTAAAATAAAAAATGTATCTTGTTTAAAAAAAAAAAAAAGATCAGTATATCATCATAGATGTATAAGGTAATGCACACTTTTGCACTGTTGTAACATCCAACACATGTTCATATCTTATTTATTTAATTCTAAGGAATGCAAATGTCATTTTAGTTAGGTGCTTGGCCCCCAACCAAAACTTCTGAATCACATGCCTTAAATAATAAAATGCACCAATAATTAAAAAATAATAATTCATTTTATTTCATTTCATCCATCTACGAATATGCTGGTCTTCCCAACATCTCACCTGCTTACACTTGTCCTCTGAAACCTTCTTGTCCGTCTCGGCCTGCTCTGAACGATCGAATGCATTTTCCTTGTCCGACTTCAACATCTGCATTTTCTTCTTGATCGCCTCCATTTTTTCCGGTTGTTGTTTGACTCTTTCTTAAGAGGAAAATGTGCACAATTGAACGAGATGGTCTCACTCAAGCGTGGAGAGGATGGACAGAATGGAGCTCTTCCTAGTCAAGAGAAGAGGCTGTGAAGACGGAAGATCCTGGTGACACACACACCCCCTTCCTCAAAGAAACACACCACCCTTCAAGCATGCATACCCCAGTTTTGACACGCATACACACACATAATCAAGCACACAACTACTCAGACATGCACACCCCTCCCGATATGCTTTATCCAAAAATCTTTCTCTCAACCACTTTCCATATTTGGATGCTTTATTTTCGGAGTGCATTTGAAAGGAGCTGGACGTTACTTTGTTACTAGAGCAAGATGACAGAGTTAACAAGACTTGGATGGGATAATCGGTAATGCATGATAAACAAAAGACATTTTCAATATACAATAAGGTTCCTTGTTTCCTTCACTCTTTCTTTACAGATAAAACAGTTTAAAATGAAATTTCCTTCATAAGCAGGAAACCTATCTCTAAAATGGTTAATCGCAAACACTGCTACGAATCAAAAGAATGCTTGCTCACATGTTGTCTGATTTGTAAAAGAATGCATACATGAATGTTAATAACTGGGTTGGTCTAGGGTTTAAAAGGGGAGATCTTTTTTTTCCCCTTCTCCTCCTGTTCCTGCTTGAGTATGGGTTAAGAGCAGATGGAAAAAAAGAGAACTCTAGCAAGCCAAGGAAAAGTCTGCGGTCAGACACGCTTATAATTTTCAATTCCTCCTTCAAATTCTGGACGCTTTTTATAAACCCAATATTAATATAGAGGCTTAAGAAGGTATTAAGTCAAAATTGCTGACGATTGCTGTGAAGTCAGTTTGTGTCATGTAAAGATTTAAAGGAGCAGTTTGTAAAGTGTTCCTAGAAATCATAAAACATCAAAGATACATTTAAAACATTGTAATTTGTGATATTGCCATGTGAAATATATGTTGAAACTTTTAATTGTAGGTTTCTGCCTACTTTCTTCTGGGCCAGAAATTCAACTCCTCCCCCAGCCGAGCTTGTGCAGAACTGTTTAGCAACTCATGCTTTAAGCAAATCAAGACAAGAAACAGGCCTGTTTTTGAGAAAAATCGGACACAGCCAATCACATCGCTTTTTTGTGTCATGTGATCAGTGTAGCAGAATGATCAGCTTTGCAGAATAGAGGCTACTGTGAGTCAATTAAATGCTTCTAGGGGAATTTTGGACAAATTTCTTGTAAATGTCAAGAAAAAGGACATTTACGCTCATGCCACTGCATACACCCCAGCAGTAATAATTGGCAGGTATGGGTGCCTGATCGTTCATGATACATCCTATAAAATAGCATATTATGTCATTTCAGTCTTGTTGGGAAAGCATGTTACTTACTTTAAAAAAAAAACCCTCTTGGAACAATGGATTGTAAGCACTGTGGTGAAGTTAGTCTTTAGTACAACTTTCTGTTTCACTACCCAAGCACAGAAACAATGAAAGACAGACAAGTGATGTTTGTATAAGATACATGAGATGCATGCTGTGTGTGGGAACCTGTTGCGGTCACATTGTCTTGTTTCCTCCTCATCCACCCTGTGATGGACACATTGTCAGCTGATGCACAAACGCTGCTTCCATGTACTATAATAAAGAGCTATTATCAAGTATTAAAGTGAAACCAAAACTCTGAGAGAAGGAGGCTGATGATGCTCCAAACTAATTTTTTTATTGTTTATAATGTTTTCCATGATCTATAACAATCTTTGTGAATACAAAGGTTTAAAGTGCATACTTACATGACCACAAACACAGCTGCTCCTTGGTTTATCTATTGTGACAAAACTGTGAGTTAAAGCACAAAAAGCACTTATATAACCAAAACAATTTCGAGACAACATTTGGCATTTGTGTTTTTTAAAACTCTTGGGCCTCAAGGAATACATGCATAAAATATTATCTATCAGTTTGCAGGATTTCTTGCTACTTGTTTTTCTCAAAATTGTAAAAGTGGAGTTATCTCATTTTGCTGTGAAACTGTTCCTATAGAAAATATATCTTATGGCACGGTGACGTAGTGGTTAGCACTGTTACTGCGCACCTCTGTGGTTTGGAGTTTGAATCTTGCCTCTGGTTTGTCTGTTCATGGAGGTTGAATGTTCTCTCCATGTTTTGGTGGATTTTCTCTCGTTTTCTTGCATTTTCAAAATGCCCGTAGTGTATGATTGATTGACTAGTGTATGATTGATGGGTGTGCTTGTGCCCTACGATGGGTTGTCATTCCATCCAGGCTGTACCCTGGCCCGAAAACCCTACATATATTTGTGTGATCAGTGATTACACAATTTGACATTAGCGAGCCATATACACTATACAACCAGTTATAGACGCATCATTTTGGTTAGTGTCATACAGACTGACTAGATCATTACTTTTCACCATACCATAAGCAACTTTTCCACTTGACTTACTTCTGTGTAATCTCATCTCACCTTAGTTGATCGTAAAGCAGGATGATTCTCCAGGAATTTTGTCTTATAGGCTTCTTCATAGCTACAAAAAACATTCCAAAATAAAAAAAAAAAAGAGTTTCTCCTGAGTTGACTATGGGCAAAAGTATGCACTTCTTGAATGTTGTTATACTGGGTAAATTCTTGCATCTTGCAACCTTGCTAAATCTTTGCTAAAGAATGTTTATAGCTTGGTTTTATTGGTGTATCATGCTGGGTGAGACTGTAATGCTCACAGGTTTCTAACATTTTTTAATTAATCACTTGCAATATAAGCATTTTTGAGGGAATGTTTCTTTTAATTATGCAATTTGTGGGTTTCAGAGTCATGTGGAGTTCAAGAAAGCTGTACATTACAATTTAACTATTATCCAGTTCCAGGACTAGACCTTAAGGGTAAGTTAGAGTTAAGTTATTAAAGTTAGAGGACCAAGAGGATACACTGTAATTTCTATATTTTGTATAGAAATATAATGTTATATTTCGATATTTTGTACAGAAATATAATATTATATATTTGTTATATTATATAATAAAACATGGAAATATAATATTTCCATATTTTGTATAGAAACGGAAAAATAATGGGAAAATATTATGTATAAATATATAAAACATATAATTACTGTATACTTTTTCACAATTAGATGACCATTTAGCTTGCCCTTAGGGATTCTAGAACAACTCCAAAGCTCATTACTGACTGGATGAGTCAGGTAACAAATGCCCTTAAACATGAATAAGTCTATAATACAAAGTTTTATCATACTTTATAAAACTGTCATTAAAAGATTTTTCTCCATTTTCGGATAGGGTGTCAATAATTTTGTACTCTATATATTATTCCTCAAGCAAATTATGCAGGTTTTTGCAAATAACAGACCAGGAGATTATAAAGAAAGAGGGAATGAGAGAGAGAGTGAAGGATTTCCTGCAGCAATGGAGAGAAGTAAAACTGAGCCCTCCCACAGGAAGAGCTGTTGTTCTCTTGATCTCCTTTTAGGGTAAAAACTTCCAAAAAAGCACCAGCTGTTGTGGGAATAGAGGGCGCAGACTGGCAGAGTACATGTAAGCACCAACACATGCAGAGGTCCTGAGATTATATATCCAGAGCTTTCAGGAACCGCAGCAAAGCTGTAAATGATAAAGTAACTTTTTAAAACTCTAGCAAACAAGAAAAGTAAATCTTAGAGCACAATCATGGAGAATAGTTGTTGTGGTGGTGTCAGTTGGGCTGATTTGAGTATTCCCGAACGTACAGTGTTCCTGATCTCCTGGAATTGTGTTCATATTTTTAACAACATCCAGTAAGTGTCAGTTCTGCAGGCAGACATACCTTGTTGATGAAGACAACCAGACTTGTTCAAGCTGATATGGTGGACTAAGGTAACTCCAATAGCCACTCTTTACAAACATGGTGAATAGAAAAGCATCACAACATGTTACATTTTGAGGTATACTTCACTTATTTAAGGATATGTACTGTATTCCATAGAAAGGCAATGTTTTTAATATTTAACTCCAAACATGGCAAAAGAATATAATATAACAAATATAACACATACTGAAGTTTTGTCCCCAAAATATTTGATCTCTCTCTCTCTCTCTCTCTCTCTCTCTCTCATATATATATATATATATATATATATATATATATATATACTATTTAACAAAGACTTGTTTTTGCCATATTTATATTTATAAGATTCAAAAGCCATGCTGAAAATACAAAGGAAATTAAAGGCAGTTACAAATGGAAAGCCTTGGCAATCATCTTTTACTAATGTTAATTGCATTGATTGTGATTTAAGAAAATTAAGGCACACACATCCTGTACAGAAGAGAATCTATTGTGGTGATGAGGGAAGAGATGATGGGGTGAGGCAAATCTGGTACATCATTTATCAACAAGTCATGTGAGTTCAAAGAACAGAAGAGGAGTGTAATGATGTCCAGGTCTGTGTCTGGTAATTGGGACAGAGAACTCCCACTCTCTCTGCTTCAAAGACTTTCTGTCTATTTACAATCCCTGTGGGAATAAAAAAGGAGGAAAAAATCGAATTACATCAATTCACTGATCACATTATCATCCAAACAGAAAACTGATCAGAGAATTATGCAGTAGGGGAAATAATTTTATAAAGGGTACCGCACGATTACTAAAACACTTGGTGATGTCATATCTAGTGAAGTGAAGCAGAAGTACTGATACCACCTTGACGTCCCAAGAAGACATCGACATTCTTTTCTTATAACAGGACATCCTGAAGTGACGAATAACAGAACACAGTTATAAGAGTTCAAAATTAACTTTATTTCTCTATATATTTCTCTGTACTAATGCACTTATCCCAGTATTTCACTGGTGCTTGGATACCATCAAGATCGGACGCCATGATCGGACTGCCTCCTTAAGTTAACTGTCGATTTCCAAAGACTTTTGCACCGTTCAAATGTTTTACTCCGGCTAAGAGTCACATCATCATACAGTGCTTCTGTAAATGCCAATCGGTTTTACGCCTTCTCATATTCACCCCTCATATTTTTCATCTATTTCTATTTACATTTACTATTGTCATAGCTGCTGTCATTGAAAATGAATCACAATCAGAGACCAGAACTGTATTAACTGTTATAGTGCAATATTACCCTTTATTAAATATTACATTGATATGCTTTATAACCCCAACATAATCCGTAACAATTATCGAACGTCCCAGTTTCACCTCTGCCGCACAAAGCATTAGGTGCTTGATTTGGTCAGTCTGATCTTTGAGATCTGCAGAGACCAGCAGGAACCGTGTGAGAGGTTTACTCTGGGGTTAGGTTACTCTAATCTTACAGACATTCCTGAGGAGTGTGGTGATCTCCTTGTGCAGCCAGTGACTCAGAGACTCAGAGATGGATGGAGAAAGCTGCGGGGTCAGGTTACATTAGAGAGAATATCCGTCAAAAGAAACCACCCTGGGGAGATGCTGACATATAGGCCAGATGAACCTATTCACAATACTTGTATTACCTGTAATAATAGCAATAGTAGTAGCAATTATGATAACAAATAACTTTGTTTATATAGAACCTCAATCATGTAACAAAAAAGTACAATAGAATGTTCTAAAAGGAATGGAGACCCAGTATACATAGGAAAAGTTAAGCTAAATGTGTTTTTACATTGATTTCAAATTGATTAGCACTTAATTACTAATATGCCCTGGAATACTCTTGTACAATTTGAGATCCTGGAGGATAGCGCACAAAGTGATCCCAGGGATTAGTAGTAAGCCTGCATCAGCTGATACTGGCTATATGCCGGACTGAGAGCATTAGGGGCTTTAAATGTCAAAGGCAAGACTTTATACTCAATGCGAAATCCAACACATGCGACCATGTGACCTTCAAACCCCGCATTAATTTTTATTTTCATTATTTTAAGTAATGCGCCACTACCAAAAAAGGAAAATAAAAGGCAGCTTCTATTAGATGACAAAATAATGATATTATTCAACTTCGTGTTGTGAGGCTTAACATCAGTTCAAACAAAGAAACTGGGAAAAACATACCAGCCAATTTCTTTAAAAAACTGTCATGCCAGTGTATCTGAGGGTCAGAAGGGTCAGGATTAAGAAGGTCCAACATGATTCTAGTGACACTGCACACATCTACACTATCATACAGTATTATAAGGATGAGTTTTCAAGGGGCGTACAGTACTATGCAAAAGTCTTGAGCCCCCTTATTTATTCATATCCAACTAAATGAAATGGTGTACATTACATACATAAAACATACAAACAAATAATTTACTGAAACATGCTGCAAAGTGCCTAAAAGCACAATTTAAAAACTGCTTGTTTATGTAACAACCTCAGCAGCAACCTCATTTCCCCTCTCATCTGTTCCAACCATTCAGCATTCAGCATCACCAGTATACTAATCCCTGGGCTGATCATCAGCCATCATCTGCACCTGTTCCTCACTAGTTCATGCCTTAAGTTAGATGTTTTTTTTTATGCTAGAATGATCCATAGGTCACTGTGTGGCTTAACAAACTAAAAACACTCCTGTGAAACTACTCAGCTCAGCTACATGGACTACACTGAGAAAGAGAAACAATAAAGGTCCTTCAGGAATCCTGGAGAACTATTCCTCAAGACTATGTTTAAAAAATAATATAATGACGTCTGACTCTTTGGAAGCGAAATATGAAGAAATGAGGGAAGACTTTTGCAGAATACTGAACATCTAAAAAAACGGTATGATATTTACTTTAACTTTTTGGAAAATAAAAACTCCTTAGATTTGCTTTGCATATTAAATCACAAGACATTCACAAGGGAAAAGTGCATGAAAATGTGTGTGTCTAGGACTTTTGTACAGTATTGACAACACTGATTAGTGAACCATCATGACACAAGAGGTCAGCGTACACATCTA
Source organism: Platyallabes tihoni (assembly GCA_030068045.1). Lineage (NCBI taxonomy): Eukaryota > Metazoa > Chordata > Actinopteri > Siluriformes > Clariidae > Platyallabes > Platyallabes tihoni. Next base: position 17,621,822 of record JAQQZS010000018.1, on the reverse strand, counting down.
CATCTACCCAGAGAAAACCGATCCCAGTCTAACACCATTCTGCTGTCTGTAAATCTTTGTTCGCACTCTTTTCATCAGTCCTATTTCAGGATGGAGGGATTGAAAAGCTAGGAAAGCGATCTGCTCAAATCATCTTTCCAACAATGTCCCTGAAGACAAACTGGGATTCCAGTGTGTGAGCAGAAATAGGCACATCACATCAACAACTGCTAACACCCGCCAAAGTTAAAACACAGTGGAACGTCTTGGAGGCAACAGCTGTCGTCTCAGAATAAGCCAGACTTCTGGAGATCCGGGCCAAGAACCTCACAGTGCTGTTAGCTTTCAGGCTACGGCTACATTATCCTTGGGTGTACATCTTCATTAGTGGGAGGTCAAGCTTTCCAGATTAGTTTTTACGTTTTAATTTTGCTTTAGTTTGGTGTGTTTTAGATTTCTATAACTCTATATCTGTCTGTACTGCTATAAAATTAGCAATTAAACATTACTAGAACATTAGGGAAACTTATTTGAACCATCTGGGGTTTCCCCAAGGTTATATAAACATTAAGGCAACATTATGTGAATGTTCTCTAAATCATCATTGCTGTCGTCTCACCGCCGTTTAGGGTCACGAGGGCCTGGAGCCTATCCCAGGACACTTAAGGCACAAGGCGAGGTACACCCTGGACTGGGTACCAATCCATCGCGGGGCACACACACATACACCGGCTCATTCACACCACACAGGCAATTTGGGGATGCCAATTAAGGCCAAAAACTGTGGGAGGAAACCAGACTACCCAGAGGAAACCCACCAAGCACAGGGAGAACATGCACATGCACCCGGAGTGGGAATTGAACACCGACCCTGGAGGTGCAAGGCGGCAGTGCTAACCACGAAGCCACTTTCGTTGAGTCATAGTGTATAAAAATCACTAAGATTAGGCTGTATTTTTTGTAAAGGATACATTTCCTAGGAAATCAAACAATCTCCGAACCTAAAATAAATGTCTCCAGATCGTTCAGGAAACCAATAATTGTTAGCAAAACTAGCGAAGCAGTTGGACAGTAAACACAGCCTTTACTAAATTACTGAGTTTGCAGAATGTGGGAAATTAAAGAGAAAGAATAGACAGCAAACCTCACAAGAGACATGATTTTGTCATATATGTCATAAAATATGTGGTGATTAATAAACCGTTATATGGCTGTAGTAACTCTAACAAACCACCAGAGGGAGCCCTTGGACAAAACAACAACAACAACAACAACAACATTATCTCATTAAGGAAGTGTTTTAGAGACTAAACATTTTATTGCCATCCTCTGTGAAGGTCTTGCCAAAAATTTCCAGTAATTTTATTGCAATGAATATGCAATACTTTAGTTTGCAACACCCATTATTAGCTTTCCTTTAATGCTAATGCCAGGTAATGTATGTACAGTACAATATATTATAGTAAATCAATATTTTACAAAAACACAAAACCAAACAAACAAACAAAACAATTCTATAGATTCTATAGATATAGATGTGAAATTAAAACTACTAAAAACAAAATACTTAAGAATTGTATGTACTTAAAAATTAAAAGATCTCACACTCCTTTTATGGCATGACATTATTTACATTATTTACTTTCTGCCACAATTAATTACATTTAATTAAGTTAATTAACTTCATTTAAATTCCAATCCAGATACCGCAACAACCATCACTGTTAAAATATACGTCTATATATTCTATAAGCCTGTTCTATAAGCCTGTTAGTCTGATAGTAGAACAATAGTTTATACAGTAAAATAATCTCATAAAATATTCATACAGATTTTTTAAAATCATGAATGTGATTGCATTTAAACCACACTAATAATGAATGTATTTCTTCTAAAAGTAAATAACAGTGTTAATAAACTTGAACAATGGTGTTTGGATTTTCATACAAGCCATAATGATGTATTAAACCTACACTAAATAACATAGTAAAGAGTGAGTGAGTAAATAACACTAAACCTAACCTAATACACATCCTTGGTTATACTGTATATGGTATGTCATGAATGTACCTTAAGGTCCGTTGAGCTTAATACAACCAAATATATTTGTAACTCCATAAAAATTTCTTATTAAAAATATATCTGTTTTCTCTTGACAGTCAGTGATATTTCATATTATTCTCTGGATAGATTTCCATAAGTGTGGTGCAATGAGAATAAAAAAATACCTTTATTGTGGAAATAGTGAAACATTTTTTTGCTTAATTTTTTAGTTAAATATTGTGTGGTCTAAAAAATCTTATTTCTGTTTTTAGTATGTAAATCACAGGTAAAAACTAACTAGTTTTGTTAAAAACAGTTAATTGTAGTGAGCTCCTTTACGATTGACTGTTAATGAATAATAAACTACAAAAGGTGGACTTTTGATTGTGCAGAATAACAGAACACAGTTAAGAGGTTTTCTCAGTACGCTGGAGTCATCATTGGACTGCCATGTCTGCCATGTCCGAAACACTGGCCTCCCAGGAACTCTTTTAATATCCCAAACATATGGAAATGTCTTGTAGTGAGGTCAGGACTTTCAGGATGTGGCAATAACTTCCAGCCGAGCTCCTGTACTGAACAAGTGATGTTGCTGAATGATTGTGTGTACAGTTCCCACAGACAGATGCATCTCTTGCTCAAGTTGGCAACAAGTTATCCATTGATGTTGAAGGATCAGACGTTCCACTTGCGCTCTGAGACATCTTGGCTGGGATCGTCATTCACAGATATACGGTCTTCTTTAAAACATATGTTTAAATGTTTAAATTTTGGGGGGGTTTCAGCTAAGAGTCTCATCACCATACTGTGTCTGTAAATGTCAAACGGTTTTACGTCTTCATTCACGAGGAATTTCATCACAAGTCCCAGTTTGACTTTAACATTCAAGAGGAAAATGTTATTTTTATTGTGGTGATACACCATTGTTCCTCAAAGTGCATGTCATAATCATTAAAATTAAATACTAATACTAATATTACTCATTGAGTGGGTTGTAGAAAATGTCATAAAATACATGGTGTAGAAATCCTTCCTTCCTTCCTTCCTTATTCAGGCCCATGCAGCATCAGGCGGCAGGAATGATTCAAGGGATTTTCAAATCTTTCTGCTGATGGGGGGATATTAGAAAACAATCATTTTTGTAACATCCTTGTTTTTAGAAAAAGAAAGGAAAAAAAATATTTGAACACAATCTTGAATTATTTTATTATTTGCCTTGGATTACAGTATGTTGAGCTTCCTCCATGGACGTTCACATGAATTACTGTTACAATAGAAATTTTGATGTACTAGAATAAGTACAACCCATTAATATAAATCTGCAATTTGACTTGTTACTGTAACCACAAAAGTTTGAATCTCACTGTCATTGACAACCAGTTCTGGATAGAGTGTTGCGATATACAGTACATGTACTGTAGATTTACACTGATCAGCCACAACACTAACACCACCCTCAGGTAAATTTAAAAACTGATTATGAATTATATATATGTAGACCAGTGACGGGATCACAGGATCATTCTAGGCTCATCTATGCCTGTGGGGCAAAGAAGCAGACAGACTGAAGGGATTGTGCAACAACAGGGACAATGATAGGAGGTGTGGCAAAGTGCCAAAGTATAGTCTTCACAAAAACGTCTGCTCATACTTTACATCGTTTAATTGTCAGTCTTGAAGTAATGAGTTGATGTGCATGCACATGAGATAAAAAAAAAGAAAACATTTTTTAGGGTATGGGAGAGAAATTAAGAACTTTTTTGACACATATAGAAAGTGAGCATAAACATTAAATAGGTATCTAAGTAATAAACTTAGAAAGCAACTGAAACCCCAACAGCTAGCTAGCTAGCTAATATTAGGTTTCTTTGTATGCTGGTACTAAGGGGAGTGGTACCTCAGGCAGCTAAGGCTCTAGGTTGTTGGTTTGGCGATCTGAGGATCTGGGTTCGAGCCCCGCCTTCAATGCGTTGCCATACCCCTACTACCCAGCCACTGTATGCAGTGCCGGTCCCAAGCCTGGATAAAAACGGGAGGGTTGCATCAGGAGGGGCATCCGGTGTTAAACCAGTGCCAAGTTGTTGAGCAGATTGATGGTCTGCTGTGGCCACCCCGTGAACAGGAGCAGCCGAAAGACTAAACAAAATTTGTATGCTGGTACTAATGCAGGTTGTATTCAATTCAATGGTATCCACAGAAGAAGTGTATATTAAAAAATCCATAAGTGTTTTACTAAAAGACATCTTATTTACTATCATTGAGTAATATCTTATCGCCCTACAAGCAGTTATGCACCAATTTCCCAGAGAGTGGGAGAATTACGGGTACCATCCTGAGCCGTGCAGGTCACAGAGTTCAAGTCGAACCAGTTCAGGAAACTCTCAGCATTTGTCTCAGCGCTGACGCTGTTCTGACATCAACATGGGAGGTCTTTTTTCAGATACTCTCTTCTTCTGTGTGTATTGATGTGGAAAAGGGGGGGTATTGGATGGTGGGTGGGGGGCCCCTTCTTTCACCCGGTTGGCTGAGAGTGCTTGAACGGACAGTTTTGTTTAAAGAGCAGTTCAATATGTTCTTCGATGTGCTACATTGCACAATTTTTCCAGGTGCCACGGAAAAACATCCAACATCCTTTTTGGAGAATGTGCTTGTGTAGATATTGTTTAAGATTAATGTCATTTTCAATGTCATGTTTATACATTACTAGATGCATACATGAATATCATTGTTATGTACTGAAAAACAATATCTATCTTATTGTGAAGCAGGGCATGTCTGTTGACACCGTCTCATCCGTGAGCTGATTTGTGTGTAAATGTATTTAACAGTTTAATTACAATCTAGGCCCAATCAGTCTTTCTGTCTCTGTTCGAGTCTCTATTCCATTCAAGGACATATTGAATAAAAATAGAAACATGTCATGAATAAGCGTTATTACACGCATGAATTAAAATATCCTTTGACATTTATTAAGTGCTGTCTCTGCACTACCTCAAATAGACAATTAGTTTGTCCATGTCTATTCCTGTTTTTGTTTTTTTTCATTTGCACTGACGTATAATTTTGTGTGTGTACAGAACAAAGCAAACAGCAGCGTATGATATGCAGTGCATGAAAGTGGAAGATCTCGACTCGCCAGTCACTTATCAGTTTATTTAAAGTTATTTCTTATTAGGTAATGCAAAAAAGTATAATGTACCACAGTATTATATCTACAATATAATATAATATAATATACATACAACACATTGGTATTATATTACCAATATTACATTGATTACATTTATCTGTTTTTAAACACATGGTAAAGGGCAAACTGCCAAAACTCATAGGAACAGACAGTTTTTCAAGGACAATTCTTGGGATTTGTTTAAAAAGTCAGTATTTTTGTTTAAATTATTGATTGATGAATTTATTTATTTTTAAGAAGGATCTTTAAGTGTACTTGTGTAAAACAAGTGTATTTGTGTAAAGCAAGGTCAGAGAGTCAAAGCAAGATTTTTGCATTTTGCTATGGTAATCATTTTTTTTTACATTAGGGATTTGTAGAAATTAAAGAAAAATTGATTGATTGATTGATTGATTGATTGATTGATTGATTGATTGATTGATTGGTTGGTTGGTTAATTAGATAGTTAATTAGTTAATTATTTTAAGAAGAATCTTTAAGTGCAAATGTAGTTTTGTAAAGCAAGGTCAGAGTGTCAAAGCAAGGTGTTTTGAGTGTTTCCCCCAAATGGTGGTTTAAATGTTGTTTTTTAAATAAACAAATACATCTGGGAATTTGTAGAAATTAAAGGAAAATTGATTGATTAATTATTGATTTATTAATTATTTCATTTCTTATTTTATTATTATTTATTATATGCTTACATAATATAAAAGTATAAAAAAAAAAGCTATAGAATTCTATACATTAAATAATGACAATCTTTTTTTATTAATTTATTTTTTAAATACATATGGGAATTTGTAGAAATTAAAGGAAATTGATTTATTGCTTTATTGATTACTAAGTTAGCTAGTTCATTAATCTATTATTATTCTCACTCACTCACTCATCTTCTATACCTCTTTATCCTATATACAGGGTCGCTGGTAGACCTGATGCCTCTCCCAGAAGACTTAGGGCACAAGACGGGGTACATCCTGGACAGGGTGCCAATCCATTACAGGGCTCTATTATTTATTATCTATTATTATTTATTATATCTATTAATTAGATATTATTTATTATTTATCTATTATATAATATTTAACATACTGTGTATTTGCATAATACAAATAAAATGAATAATGGAAAAAAAACAATTAGATAATTTTTCTAATTCTTCTATATCTTTTTATTCTGATTTTATTTATTTATTTTTAAATACATCTGGGAATTTACAGAAATTAAAGGAAAATTGATTAATTAGTTAATTTATCATTTTATTAATAATTATATAGTTATGTATATTATTAGTTAATTTAACAATATTTTAAATATATTTACATAATACAAAAGTATAAGACACTTTCATGCATATTTCCACACTATAATTTCTATATTTTTCTATATTTGTACAGCATGGTTTTCTTATATTTTTCTTAAATTGTATATTTTGTCTTCTATAGATATATTATTCTTATGTTAACTAAATTTATTATCTATTTTATTTCTTTTATTTATTCATATTTATTTCCTAATTAATAATCTTTTGTTCTTAAGGTCACGAATGTGTATGACTGTGTATGTGACAAGTAAAATGTAAATTTGAATTTAAGAGTAAATCTAATTCTAGAAACGTAATAATGGAAAAACAATTATCTTATTCTTCTGATTTAATTCTTTTTAAAATATATTGCTTAAAAGATCTTTCCTCATCAAGATGAAATGGAAGTCACGTGATTTCCCCCCCCCCCCTCTCAGTCCCTGAGTGACAGTTTGGCAATGCATCTCGCGCTGGATGCTAAAACCACGCCCCCGATTCACATCTAGCCAATTAGAAACCGCAAAGAGGGTAGAAATACCCGGAGCGGCCCCCCGGCAGATTAACTGTTGGACTCAGTGTATTGTACGGCTGATCAGAGTGAATTATTCGCACATCGAATAGCGCTTTATATATTTATTTGTATTGGAGTATTTGCGCAGTGTAACATGGGAAAAGAAAGTATCTGGTTGTTGATCATAGGTATTTCTGTTATTTCGTGCGAGCCACCTGAGACATCTACAACAAGTAAGTGAAAAATGATAAGTTCTAGTTTTGCAATTAAGATGTTCAGAAGCCATAAAACATATTTAAAAAGTGTCTAACAGAGTTTAATGTAAATGTCTAGTCTTTAAATAAATTTCTACTGCCACTGCTCATATGAGCAGTAATATAAATAAGGATAAACCTTTCTGTAAATTTATTTTATTAAATTAGTACGTTTATTTCAATACAAATTCCTGATGAATATAATGATTCTCCTGTCTTGTATTAGTTATTTCACTTATCATAAGGTTTCACTATGGCTGGATGAGTAACGTTGAGGTTTTTCTGAGATTAAGATGTCTAACCACAAAGAACCAGAACCAGAACCTGTTTCTGACTATACAGGCCTCATTTAGCTCTAACTTCATTAACAGGTAACAGCACTCAGCGGAGAGCAGACTTCGGAAACATACAGTCCAAGTTCTCACTGAGAAGCGCAGAGTTTCCAGATGAGGACCTGTGCTACCTCGTCCCAGGAATAAAAGAGACTATATCAGACTGTGGGTTCAAGCTCGATTCGCAGACCTTTCTGGTGATCCATGGCTGGTCGGTGAGTTCAACATGTACTCCCATGTTCTGGACGCAATCTGTGATTCTTAAGCTTGTAAAGCATTTTGTATAGCAATTCTGTAACTTACGCATATTCACAAAACAATCAATATACACAGACCAGTTATAACATTATGACCACTGATAGGTAAACTGAACACCATTAATTGCAAACTATACATCAGTAAAATGTTGGCAGGGTCATGGGCACTCGAGGGTCACCCATGCCCACAGCGACAAGCACATCTGGTCCGATCCCACAGAAAACCCAAAACAGCACAAATCACAGGAAAAGTCATTGCTGGCCACGATAGAAAGGCACCTGAACACCCAGGGCACCAGAGCCTGGTCAAATGTGACTCAGCAGGCGAAGAGCCCAAGGCCACCAACCTGGCTTCCAAACGCCCCAGATCTCAGTCCAATCGAGCACCCATGGGATGCACTGGACAAAAAGTCTGATCCATGGGTGCCCCACCCTGCCACTTACATCACTCAAAGGATCTGCCAGACACCACAGCACACACCCACGGGCCCTGGAGAGCCATGCCCTTGTAACACAAGGGGAACCTAAAACCTACATACATACATATAGAGTAACTAATTACTATTTATATTATGTTGCAGTGAAAAGCTAAGCCTGAACATTTTTAATCTTTGGGATAATTCTGTTTTTTGCAGATTGCAGGACTGTTTGAAAGCTGGGTCGCTAAGCTGGTGGCTGCTTTATTTGCACGCGAACCCAGCGCCAATGTTATTGTGGTGGACTGGCTGGACCGTGCCAGCCATCACTACCCCACCTCAGCTGAGAACACCAGACTAGTGGGTTGGGAAGTGGCACAGTTTATTAACTGGTTAGAGGTACGATATTTGGACATTTCCATGAAATATTGATGAAGTTTAGAATGTTGTTTTAATTTAACACTCACTCTGAGTTCTGATTTCATTATTTTACTGTTTTTTTTTTTCGGAGTAGTTTGTAGGCCATCCACTTGAGAAGCTACATGTTTTGGGGTATAGTCTGGGTGCACACGTGGCAGGCGTGGCAGGAAACCTCACCAACAACAAAATCCACAGAATCACAGGTCAGAGACATCAATTACATTTAAGTTTTACCCCCCACAGTAATTTTTCTTGGGATGTACTTCTCTCTACTAATAGACCTAATAAACAACGCAAGGTTTTGCACAGTTTTGTATGAACATATTAGTATCTCATTAACCAGCTGTTTGGGATTAGCGATGGATTTAAAGATTTATTGAGCTAAAAAGCTCATATTTTGTCTTTCTCCAGTACATAGTCAGCACAATATCATAGCTTATTTCCTATTGCCTTTATGTAGATTTCGGAAAACCATTTACAATACAATAAATATTCCTAAATTAATAAAAAAATCAAATTTCTCTTTTACGCTTTTAGGATTTGACCCGGCCGGCCCGACCTTTGAGCACGCAGACAGACCAAAACGGCTCTCCCCAGATGATGCAAAGTTTGTCGACGTCCTTCACACAAACACACGAGGCAGCCCGGACCTCAGCATTGGCATCAAGAGACCTGTGGGTCATGTGGACATCTACCCCAATGGCGGCACCTTCCAACCTGGCTGTAGCTTGCAGAACACCATGAGAATGATAGCTACATACGGCTTGTACAGTAAGTCATCGTGTTTATGGTGATGTCCATTCCAATAGTGTTTACTGAACTTATAGATCATGTATACATCAGTTATAGCAGTTACCCCTGCTTCTTTACTTTGTTACTTTAGGCGATGTTGGGCCCTGTGGTGTTTAGTGCCATCAATCATCTGAATATTAGAGCAACTTTATTAGCTGAGATTTATTATATACTTGTTCAAGTTAAAGCATATTATTCAGGATCATGGGTTCGATTTCTGCCTTGGGTCTGTGTGCATGTTCTCCCCGTGCTTGGTGGTCTGCATGTTCTTCCCGTGCTTGGTGGGGTTCATCTGGGTGCTCCTGTTTCCACATAGTGTGTGAATGAGCATGTGATATGTATGGATTCACGCTTCATCCAGGGTGTACCCCGACCTCTGCCCTAAGTCTCCTGGGATAGACTCCTATCCTGTATACAGTACAGGAATACAGCAGTATAGACGAGGAGTGAATAAAAGAGAAGCTAATAGAAGTTTAAAAAATGAGGAGCTAAAGGAATAAAATTTCCAAACAATAAGATGTCGAAGAGCCAATATTTAGATATTAAACACAGGTGCTTAGTGGTGTACTTACAATTACACTTGAATCTTTGTGGTTGTCTTGAGTTATTTAGAGTTTGTAAGTTGAATGTTTTACCTTTATTAAAATTACAAAGTAGTGAAACATAGTCAGTAACCATGCTAAACTCTGTTCCAAAGTTCTGAGTGATTTGACGCAAACTTGGTTTTAAAATCTATTTAAAAAATCATTCATGTCATATTTTGGATTAATCCTAAGCTTCGGAAGGGGTAAAATGAAAAATACAGGTCTATTCAATGTCCGTTTCACCTTCAGGGTAAACCATTAGCAGGCTTTAGCCAGCCAGCCTCCTAGGTTTCGTTGTCATTGTGTGATAAGTTTAAGATACTGTATGTGGAATTAAATGTAATGGGTTTGTTGACATTTCTAGAGCAAATAGCTAACTAGGCATTTGTCCTGAAGCAAAAAAAAAAAAAGACTTTTCTATAAGCTTTGCCAGCTAACTAGTGTTTGTCCTGAGGTACAGGTCTGTTTTTATTTTGCCTTTATCTGTTCAAAAGCCTTGTTTATTCTATGACTTCATTATGAAGTCAGGACAAAAATATCTAATTTTAAAACATTAGTGTTCCAGCAAAAAGGGTAATCTTACAGTAAAATAGCTGTAAAAGTACTGATTTTATTTGATTATCACTGTTTATCCCCTCCTTGAACCACCACCTTATCGTGGTGGAGGGGTTTGCGTGTCCCAATGATCCTGGGAGCTATGTTGT
>JAQQZS010000018.1:17557464-17573435 GCA_030068045.1 Platyallabes tihoni | reverse complement strand
GTGATCAGGTTTTATGCTTAGATTTTTTCTTTTAAGACAGCAGACATTTACAAGTGGGTGAACTGATGCTGTTTTTTTCTTCTTTTTTTTTTTACCATGGTCATTCTTGCAATAGCTTAGCCTCCTCTCTGCAGATGTTATGACCATATCGTGGGAAATCACCATCGTGATGACTCCCTCATTCAGGTGAATGTGTGTCTTGTGTTGTGTAATTAAACATCACACAAGATACAAAATATACAATAAAGGTTGAAATGTAATTCTAAATTTGAAAGAACAGATAACAAGAATCAGGAGTGATTGATGGATGAAAACTTGGATGGATGCAGGCAAACATGGATGGACAGATGCAGACTTAAAAGGATGGCTGGATAAAAACATGGATGAAAATGTGAATGGAGGGATTGAAACTTGGATGGATAGAATGATAAATGGAAGATTATTAGGAAACTGAAAGCATGGAGGCAGAGTTGGATGGAAACATGGATTGATGTAAAATTGGATGACCAGATGCAGCTTTAGATAGAAAGATGGAAATAAATTTGGGTTAACAGGGGTAACCCTAGAGAGAGAAATGGAAACACGGATGGCTGACTGAATGGATGGATTGAGGGATTGAAGCATATGCATGGAAGGAAATTTGGATTAATGAATGACTGGCGATTTGATGGATGGAAGAAAACTTGAAGGGATACATGGATGAATAGAAGAATGAGGGATGGATGTATAGAAGAATAAATGGTAGTATGAATTGAAAGTTGGACGGATGAACACAATTGGGTGGAAATTTGGAGGAAGGGTGGATGGATAGATGGAATCATGGATGAAAAGAAGCTTGGATGAGCATGTGCAGCCTCTGATGGAGGTAGGAATGGATGGATGGCATGAAACTTGGGGTTGGGTGGATGGAAACATGAAAGGAGGGATGGGTGGGTGAAAAATTTGTGGGGAAACTTTGAGGGAGGGATGGAAATATGGACAATCAAAAATCAACCTTTAATGGAGGAATAGAAGGAAACATGGATGGATGGCTGAATATGTGGGTTGGTGAAAACGTGTAGAAGGCAACTCTGAGAGAAACATGGAGTGATGAATGAATGAATGGATTGATGGAAACATGGATGAATGAAAACTAGGGTGGATGGATAAATGGATGGTTACTTGGATTAGATTCAACTTGTATAAAGCCAATGAAATGCATTTTTTTTGGATGGGTGGATGCAAAATTGGTTGGATAGATACAATGGTTTAGAAGATGGAATCATGAATGACTGAATGGATGGGTTGATAGAAAGTTAAGAAGGGATAGGAGGGAAATTGGATGGATGGATGATGGATAAATAGATTTTAACTTGGATGGATGGGTGGGAAGGTTTTCATTGTAAAAACTAAAGAAAAAAAAGTACATTAATGTAGCAATACTACTAGGAAACACTAATAAAGCTGAACAAAAAATCCAACACAAGCTTGTCATTTAACTTTATTGCCATGTTTAGAAATGTCACCTATAAAAAACAGACTTTTCAGACCTTGTCATCTCATCTTCTGATATCTTAAGTTAAATTTTTTACCCTTTTGAAGTGCATAAACAGTTTGTTTATTTATTTTGACAAATATTTGAGTTTATGGAATTGACCACACTTTGGCTTAATTGAGGGGGGAAAAAAAAGCTGTAGATTTATAATTTCTGTGCGAGTTCAAGAGCCCTGCTGCTTATGATCCGGCCTGCCAGACGTCTCCCGGGTGAACTTGCTGACTTGCATTGGGACAAAACCTCAGAGATGCTTTGATAGCCCTTACATTCATACTGTATACACACTCACCCTTTCCCTCTCTCTGTCGTTCTCCTGTGGTCAGCATGTCTGTCTGCTTTACTGGTGTCCTCATATGGCCTGTGAATGGAGACTCCCTCCTGTGTGTCTGTGCCCCGTGACAGCAGACTTTTATTTTTATTTTTTTGTAATGTTTTAGAGGGATTTTCTTTTTCTCTAGTATGGCTGTATTTAGCCCTTCTTCTCTGCAGCAATGCAAGATCTGTGTTCAAGACTTTATGGGTGGCATTTTAAAGAGTCCGTAATAACAGCTTGAGGCGGCACCGCTCTCAAATCAATGGTCCCGCTTTAAGCGAGTGGCATCGTTTTTTTTCTTTCTTTTTTTCTTTCTTTTTTTTGTTTGTTTGTTTTCTCACTTGATCACGATCAGTCTCGTCTAAAGGACGGTAAGGATAAAAAAAAAAGTGCCTGTCGGCAATTAAATGTCGCCTTTAACGGTTAATCAGTCTCAAAGGCCAGCGCCTGGCCTTGTATGGATTCCTGTAATTTTCTTGTAGTCAATGATGCTTAGGAGGTTTTTTTTTTAAAAGATTATACGCCTTAATTGTTTGCTCACCAGTCTGGAATGAGCCTGTGGTGACGGTTACACCACTTAAACACCAAGACATCTTGATGAGCATCTTCACATCCACACCTCTAGGTCAAATCAGCTACAAGGACGTAGATGGAGCATAAACCGCTTCGTTCTTATTGATGATGTTTGTACATTTTATTAGGTTTAACGCTTGGAGTCCTCACGTTTCATGACCTCGACCCGGTGCCCATCTTAAAGCAGCGCTGACTTAGTGACCGAGCTCTCTGGCGTGTGTGGAGATTTACAAGTGCAGGCTTTTGGGAGAAAACGTGACTAGACTGCATGTCTGTGAAAGTCTGGGAGTCTGTCTCCTGCCTGCGAAGCATGCTCCATAGGCCACAAGGTCTACCAGGCCACGCCGCGCCACGCCAATGAAAGACCAGCGCATACCCGTAAACACACACACATGCCGAGCCAAAAATGTCTTGGGCACCAAATACAGTGTCTACCCCTGTCTTGTAAGGTGAATTTTTGGTAAAGCTGGAACCGTGCACTCGATCCTCTGGAGCCGCTTTTGACATCATAGTGTGCGGCTGTGCCCTGGCGCTGTAGTGACGCAGCACTTCATAAACCCTCTAACGTGAATCAAGCGCTGCCTAACCACTACTTTGACATACACTGTGGCCCGAAAGGCCGTGAACACAAAGCCACATTTGGAGACCTCGAGTGGTGACCGTCTCGTCACCGTGCCAGTGCGTATACGGGCCCGCCTGGGTCGGTCCAGAGGGAGGTTTTGATGAGTTTTAAATAGTGGACGCTGCACCCAGGGTGGCAGTGCTGCACCCAACTAAAGTCCACATGCACAGCCAGAAATATGCACAGAAGCGACTCTGCGTTGGCAGGGATCTCCACCAAATTTGATTGGAAATATGGAAATAGCCCGAGAGGCCATTTTTAAACTCCTCCTTTAGCCTATGTTGATGCATACTCTGAAAACGCGTCTTATAAAAAAGAATGCCTAGTTACTATTTCGTCTACACACGTGCTATTTTAAAGCGCCTGTCCTTCGGGAATACAGCGTTGGTATAAGCCAGATGGCATAGCTTCAAATTTTACTATGCGTATACTTTGGAAGAACACCCATTAACCCCAAAATCTCTAAGCTGCTCCTAACCAGTACCTTTTCAACATGGTTATTAACAATGTGTTTTTTTTTATATTTTGTTTTTGTTTTTTTGTGCGATTGTGCAAAGTGACCGTGATGCAACTGCTAACTATCAAGGTCACGGAGCGTGTCTCAATATCGCTGAAGGGAAGAAAAGGTGCCATTTCCTCAATCTCACTTCTTCAAATGCTTCCTGTGTGCCGCTCAAGCACTTTCCCAGGCTTTGTGCCAGTGTTTGCGTGCAATCACTTTTTAGTTATTTTCACCACATGGTATGTTAATAGATTAATAGAAGGTGTATATACAGTACTGTGCAAAAGTCTTAGGCACCATATTATATGCTTTACCAATTTTATCATGTCTGCATAATTATGTACAAAATCATTCAGTATTTACATATATAATTTAAAAATTAGTAAATAATTCTTCTGTAAAGAAAAAAAAATTATAGTACAAGACGGACCAGTTTTCAGATGGAAACAAAAAACCTAATGTACGCTCCTGGGATTTGCACAAAAATAGAAAATATTTTTTTTTTATTATTTATTTATTTATTTATTTATTTTTTACACAAAAATTTCTATATTTTCTATATTTTTCTATATTGTACAGAATATTTTAATTTTATCCTAGCTACATTTATTTTCTATTGTATTTTTTTTTATTCATATTTATTTCCTATTAATAAGCTCTTATTTTTAGGGTCACAGGCGGTGGTATAAGCATTTCACTGCATATCGTACTGTGTATGTGACAAATAAAATTTGAATTTTGAAAGGAGCGAGTGTGACAAAGTTACAAGAAGAGCTCATATTCTCCAGCAAGCTGAGTAAAACCTAATAACTATTGTACTTATAGTACTCTGCAAAAGTCTTGGGCACATACAAAAATATGGCATAAGCAAAAGATGCTTAGAAGTTTGAAACTTCTATAAATAGCAATAAATAGTAATAAAATAAACAGTCAATATTTGCAGTGAAAACTCATTGTTTAAAAGGAGTTTTAGACACAGATTTGTGCAGTTTTATAAGAAAACAGCTGTTAGGTTTTACTGAGCATGCTGGAGAGTATGAGTTCTTCTTGGTTTTTTGTTTCCATCTGAAAACTGCTGTCTTGTACTATATATATATATATATATATATAAACATCTTAATTATGTAGTGTTTTTTGGAAGGAGTCTCCAGTGTGAAAAGATGTAAAGTTTTTCATCATAGAAACATTTTCATAATGGAAAAGTTTTGTTGCAGGTGTCATGCTGCATTTTCGTACACCCCCATGGTGTTCGATTTGCCTCCTTTGTAGAGCGTAAAATTGAGAAGCGTTACAAAGTGAAGGTGTGTGAGGTTAATTCACAGGCCTTTTTTTCCTTTTTTTAAACAGGTGCGTTACCTGAAGATTATTGAGAAGAGTGGATACCAGGCACTCCCATGGGTACGATACATCACACAGAACGGAGGTAAGCACCATCACTCGTTTCAACACAAATATTATTATTAATAATAATAGTAATGTTAATAATTTTTCTATGTTATAGTAGCACTTGACTCATAACAGCATGAAATTAAGAGTTATACCCCAAATTTTGCAAACGGTATCTCTAACTAAAAATCTGTGGCACAATGCCGCTTTCTTCACACTCGCAGAAAGTTCTCACACACTCTTTCTGGCACTATATTTGTCATTGTTTTGCAGAATGTTACAGGTATTGGGCAACAATTAGGCAATTTAGTAAAAGTCAAACAAGAGAGAGAGCGAGAGTGTGTGTGTGTGTGTGTGTGTGGAGATGCAGTAGTTTCTGTGAAAAGAGGATGTTGTAGAAGAAGAAGGTAGAACTCGGCTCACTGCAGAGATGCTGTGCTGAGTCAATAGTAAGATGGAGAAAGACGGGACATTCTGTACTTTTAATTGTGTTCAATTGAGTCTGAAATCACATTGTGTAACAACTGGCCTTGCAGCATAAACTGTATGGTTTTGTATTTAAGGATGTTCTTATTCAGGGGTTTTGATTCTCCGTGTAAGATCACATTAAGGCATTAAGTAAGTCACAGAACACACACTCTGGGTAACGCAGGGTTACTATACAAGGGTGTGTGCTAAACTAATTCGGAGAAATGTAACTTGGCTGGAGGTCAGCAGGCACTTCTGGCTTCCAGAATCTCAAGATAAAGATACGTTGTTTGTTTTTGTTCCTTCTCTCAGATGCAGGTTATTTTAATGTATGGTATGTAGGAGTGGGCGACATGGCCCAAAAATTATATTCAGTCTAAAAATACAGAGATATCAATATACTGTATATACCTCGACATATGTTAATTAAAAATAGACCTGTGTCTGAAAATGCTCCTCAACAACAAAAACAGATGTGTTTAAAATAGAACAAAAATAATAACAGCTCAACTCGTTCTGATGAAGTAGTCCACAGGGCCTCCGGAGCATCACAGATACTGTATAGAATGTAATTTCTTTCAGGGCAGAAGGAATTCCAGGGTATGAAGGGTTAATAACACTGTGTACTGATGATGCCACGCTAAAGAATATTTTACACATTTACATTTTCCATAGCAACCTTTGACTTTTTGAGCATGTTTGGGCAATTGAAAGGAGTTCCTGGGAGGCCGGCGTTTCAGACATGAAGCTCCGGCGTACTGAGAAAACGTTCTACCTTGATGGTATCCAAGCACTAGTAAAATGCTGGGATAAGTATTTATGGCATTAGTATAGCAGGGGATTATATAGACCAATAGAGGTAGTTTTTTACTCTCTTAACGGTGTTCTGTTATTTTGCACGAGCAGAAGTCCTGGTTTGGCTTGAACACCCCTTTTACAGTACATCAGTGTACCGCCCAACACTAATGGTGTGTCACTATAGCAAATTGGGTCTTTGTTCCTACACTGAATACTTTTAATCGTTAATTATTTATTATTATAGAATAATCAATCGCTTTTTTTTTTCATCATATACTCCTTATATATTATCTATTTCTATGACTCTAATCAGAAGCCCGAAAAACACTTGCATTGATTGATGAGACAAAATACAAGAGCTTTATTGTGCAAAAGTTGATATGATGCGTAATTGAGTCTAGAGCAGATATCACCTGTTTCTCTCATATCCTGAATTTAACCCGCTATCATCAGGTTATCTCGCGTCTCCAAACCCTGTTTTGTTTTGCATTGTGCTCTTGGTCGGCCGGGTGGAAAGCTCAGCTGCCACAATTAACTTTTTATTCCACCACTCCCCACCCCCAATTTCCTGCCGTTTGGAATCGTTTAATTAAGCATGCCTCATTTCCTTGTTTCTTTGCAGACTATCAGCTCCGGACTCAGTAGTAGAACTTCACTCGTCTCCTGTCTTCTGACCCACGTGGACTTGGATCTGTCTGTCTCTCTCTCTTCCTCTCTCTGCAAGGTTTGAGATGACTAAAACCCGTCTCCTGGTATCAATGACTACAAATCTAACACACCCATCTCCTAAGTCTGAGTTCTTTCAAATTGTGTTCAGTTTGCCAATTGAACGATTTCTGATGCAAAGTATTAACGCGATAATCTGAGACGTCTCTCAAACACTGCAGACAGTTGTGTATCTTTTTTTTTTTTTTTTTTTTTTTTTGGTGGACCATCTCTGGATGTACAGAGATATTCCTTCTGATTATACTGAATGTTAGTTTTCAAAACCGGTTCAAAACAATCCTTTGTAGTATTTGTGTTACCAGTTCTACGTGTGTGTTTTACAGGAGTGTTTACAGTGCACGTGTAGTATGTATTATTTACTAACAGAGGTGGACAAATCATAAATTAATTTGCTACACTGATCACCAGGCGAGTAAAAGCTCTCTTTTGATTTGGTTGCCTGGAAATCGAACCGATTATGGTTAAGAAGTGGTATCTGATGTAATGCCATGAAACGGGACATGATGAAGTATCCCGAGCTAGCCTGCTATATACGCTCATTAATATAGATTATCAGTTTAGCACATGACTTTTGCAAACCATGTCCAGTTATTGGCTGATTTTTTAGATTTTTGAGATACAACATGTGGTACTTTGCACATAACATAATGAAGTCTGCATAGTCTTTAATTTTTCATCATGTCTAAGTGAATGCGCTAAGCAGGAGAGTTTTTTTTTTACTTGCCGTTTTAATATATCTGCATGTTTCTGCTTCTACAATCTAATCTAATAAAACCAAGTGTTATACAGCATTCTTCAGCCGATGTATGTAGTGCAGCAGGCGGTGGGATCCGGAAATACATGCTGTAAATTACAACAACGAGACAAGATCTGCTTTTCTAAACTCATCTTCTGGCTTCATGGTGGATGTCATTAGTTTCAAATCAAATGGTGCGCAAGATAAAGACCTTTCGGTAGTTTGGATGAACACTAAACCAAAAGGGAATATAGTACCAGGGCTGTACTGAAAGTAATACAAACGTTGGCATACATTTTATGTTAACTTATGTAGGTGATTGAAATTGCTAGAGTATAGGCATTCCTCTATGTAAAGGAACTACTCGACATAGTCATAGTCACAAGTGATGCATTTGCGATAGATGAAGGGGAAACCAGCATTGAAGAGAAACTGTGCAGTGTGAGACCATCAACTGCGACAAAGGGGGTTTTCAAAAACATTCGAGAGTCGGGTTTAATAATAGTGGAAATGCATCACTTGTGATGGAACTTATGTTGGGTAGTACCTTTTGTACAGAGAGAGACTTAACCAACATGTGCAATTTGAACATTTGCATGTGCAATGTAAGCATTACTTTTGGTACAGCCCTTGTATACGATTTGCGATACGACGCTAGTTATTACATTGGGTACTGTAGCTGATGCAGTGTCACATGGTGCTAGTCTGGCTCCACTACTTACGTTAGTTTTGCACCTCAAGAATGTTCCTTTCCGATTGCAGCTGTCTAGTTAAAAACAAGAATGATCAGCCTATATCAGAACATAAAATTGGCTCGTCTTGTCTGCTTAAAATAGTGATTTGTCCACCCCTGATTAGCAGATTTTAAAAAAAAAATCACAATGTCACTGATGCT
The DNA here is from genome assembly GCA_030068045.1 of Platyallabes tihoni. Taxonomy (NCBI): domain Eukaryota; kingdom Metazoa; phylum Chordata; class Actinopteri; order Siluriformes; family Clariidae; genus Platyallabes; species Platyallabes tihoni. Next base: position 17,564,882 of record JAQQZS010000018.1, on the reverse strand, counting down.
TAGACAGTATTTTGGTTGGTTTAAAATACTTTTAAAGGCCATCTCTTTAAAAGCTAACAATGTTAACAATGCTCGGTCATAACCTTCACAGGTCAATAATTTCCTCCTTCACTGTTATATTCTCTCGACTGTATTGTTAATCATCATTTACTTTTTTTTTTTTTTACACAAGGTCATCAGGCATTTTTTTTTCAGTATTAACAACTCATTTGAGCTCAAGATATTGCTGTTATTTTCATGACACCACTCTTGCTGTATGTTTACCACAATGCTTATATTCTAATGATTAGTTAAAATAATTATGATGATGATGATGATGATAATCATAATAAATATAATGCCATTGCACACCAGAGCGGTGCTCGCTGCCATTAAAAACTTTTACTAACATCGTGCCATTTAGGACGTGGGATTAATTTCAGCTCCTGTACACTCTGTTAGAAGTTTGACAGCAAATGTTGTGTGTATATGTGTTTCTTTGTTGTGCTGTGTACTGTACATCCGAGCGAAAGTCGAGATGATGCATGGATCTGTATGATGGTGCGAGTCCTGTACATGCGTTCTCCTGGACATTTCATGTCCCTTGTGAATAAAAGAAAATTAAATAAAGTTCCTGGGTTGTTGTCTTTTTTTTTTCTTTCTTAACAATTCATGTACGCGTCTTAATTTAGCTCCTCTGTAGTACTTCTTAATACAATGCTATGATGCAACACGTGTTTCTTTTTTTCTTTCTCATTATTTTAAGCAAAAACAATGACTCTCATTCCAAAACCAAACCACACCCCCTGTATTGAAATCAATTCTTCCAGCAAGTACTGCAAGGCTAGAACCATGTTCAGCATTACTACTTACTACTAACAGAATCGCACAATACAGAGCAAGTCGTTGAAGCCTGTATACAGTATTTTTAAGATGCTGTTCTGGGTCTGTCTGACTTTATCTGGTCAGCACTATGATGTCACTTCCTGTTCAAGCATGCCCAGTGTGTAGCTCAGATGTTCTCCAGCTCCAGCACATCCTGTCTGAAAGGCACGATTGTTCACACGCTGCTGGACATGAGCTCGGGTCTGCGCTGATGTCATTTTGCTGTTCGAGGCCATGAGGTCATCGTAGCAGGTTCTCAAGCCTTTTAAGCGTGGGAGACAGCGTCTCTTCGGGCCTTTTCATGTAATTTATTTTCCCTTCCTTGTGTTATCTTTTTGGTCATGACCATGCTTTATACTGCGTCCCTGACTGCTGGATGACAAAGATAATCATCTAGACAGTCATCGTATTCTGTCTCATGTAACGCCTACGGATTGAGGTCAATCACGCACGGCTTCTTTTTGTCTCACTAAGATGTCGTTCATTCTTATGTAGGAGGCAGTTTATAGTTTTGAGGTATATATACGGATATGACTGTATTTCTGATTACATGCAGGCAAGGTGCTTGGTCAGTGTGTAATTGTTTTTCCAGGAAAGCAGTTTCCTTTTTCGGTTTGACCAGGTCATAATGAAGTTCTATAGCCACTGCGAAGACAAAGTGTGAAGGAGCCTCTTGTTGAATCCTCAACGTCAGCACTGAAATACACTCCTGCATACAGCAACCATATACCATCTACAGGGTTCCCCATAATTCTGTATCCATATGCATTTTTCCTCATATGAAATTTCTTTTTTATTTCAATCCCAACCTAACAAAAGCACAGAACCGGATCTAACACCACTTAACTTTTTTTATTTTTATTTTTTAGTAATTTGTCAAAATCCCCTCAGAACAATCTAAACCGCATCTAATTGTTTCTGCATGTAACAACAAACATAGATTTAGAAATATTCTTATATACGGTACATACACAAATACTGTTACGTATGGGGCTTTTTTTTTAGTATTTGCTATAATGTATACTTTAAAGGTGCTGTTTTTTATTGTTTAAAAAGTTAACCTACTGGAGTTCCTTCAAAGTGTGTGTGTGTGTTAATGCCCCAGCTGAAATCAGTTTCACTCCTCTAAATATAAGCTACAGCCGAGCCACGCCCCTCCAGAGAACTGTAGAGCTGAGAAACAAGGTGGCAAGGGGTATCTTCTTATATGAGGTCACAATAGGTGAAAAATCTAATTTGATTGATTAAGCAACAATCAATAAAATCATAGAAAACGGGGGGGAAAAAGCAGGATTTCTTTTCCTCTTCACGCTGAATGAGATTCATCTGAATGTCTAATAATGACTAAAATGTGAAATTTGTGTAATATGTACCCATTAAAATACATTTTTAACATAGTCATACCAATTCCTACACGGCTCTTTTCAATCAAGTTGCTTCCTTTGAGACACGATTAGAGAACATCTAATTATTGATATGGTGAAGGTTTGACTCAACAGACATTCAAATAATATGAAATGGAAGGAGTCTCCAGTGCCAGAGTACGTTTTTAACACAGAAGATATTTAGGAGGACCAATCTCAGTACCATGACCAGATGTTTTTTTTTCTTCCTCGTCTTAGAAAGACATACTGAAACAGGAACCGACTTGTTTTGTGGCTGTTTGTGTAAAAAAAAAGAAAAGAAAAAAAAAGTATGAAGCAAGTTGTTTAATCACTTTTTGATTCAATGTTATCATTGGCAAATCACTGTGGCATAAGAGAATTAAACACTTTGGTTTGAGGTGTCGTTGCAAAACTATCAACTTTCAGGTGTTTGTTAACTCTCCAGGCCACACCCCATGTTGTTGATTATTTTCCCAGAACCAAACTCCACAAGATCCTGATTTTAATCCTGGTTTGTTAAAGCTAAGATCATCTGTATTTAAGTGATGGACATTTAGAGAAACATCTCGGGTTGCAGCGGTTATTTTGCAAGCGAGCGGTAAATAAAACCAATATCCATCAGTTAGCATAGCATGATGCCGAGCTAGTCATCAAGGAAAATCCTCTTTAATCTGTATATTAATAAGTCATCCTTCTTGGTGCAACATGTTCCAATGTGCTTTAACTTAAAATGTCCATAGAGATGTAAGTCGTGTTTGTTGCTGTTTTTAAAACATAGACGTATGAAACATTGTGAAATCCGAATGAAGTAATTTCTCTTTACTGACATGTAAAGCTCTGCTACAACCGAAGCTTTGAAAGCCGACGTGACCACTAAAAAGCCTGTTTATATTCGCTGAGCACACAAACAGCACATTCTTGACAGCTCTCCAATTTAAACCGGTTTATTATTTTTCTCAGTTCTTTTACTGTGGCATCGTCAGGGAATAATAAAAACCTGTTTTTGTTGTTATTTTAAGTTGAGCAGGCCTACAGTTGCAAGCGACAGCGCCACTCATGAGGGCCATCAGTGTTCCGATGGAGCGTTAATTCTGGAGCAGAATGCCAATTGAGCTACATGTCAGACATTCCATTAGCCAGTAATAAAACTTTTATTGATGACATTGCCAGGTGTTACTGTAACGAATACCAAGCTGTACTGTATAAGCTAACTGTAACTTGGGTGGCTTCCATGTGGAAATCTGTTAAGCAGTTTGGGAGAGGTTCCCCTTTCCAAAAAAAAAACCTACACACACACACACACACACACACACACCCTCATCTCTACAAGGAAAAACTGATGTTCCAGCTCACAGGCAAGTAGATGTGATTGCTATGGTTGAGTTAAACATGAGGTTCAAGTTAAACCGGGATTTGTGGTGCCGTTTCTCATGAACGAAGGTGTAAAACCGATTGGCACAGTACGGTGGTGAGACTTTTCGCCACAGCAAAGCGTTTGAATGGTGCAAATGTTTTAAAGACGGCCATACGTCTGTGAATAATGATCCCAAGCCAAGTTGGCTCAGAATGTTCAGCTGGTAGAACACCTAATCTGTGAACATCGACAGAAAACTTCTCGCTAACTTACACAAGAGATGCATCTGTGCACACACCTTCATTCACAGACACCACTCGCATATTACATTAGTTATTGCCACATCCCCTGTACAGTCCTGAAACTCGCTCCAAGCCATTTCCACATGTTTGGGCCATTAAAGGAGTTCCTGGGAGGCCGGTGTTTTAGACATGAAGAATCATGGCTCCGCTCTACTGATAAACCTTTCTACCTTGATGGTATCCAAGCACTAGTGAAACACTGGGATAAGTGCATTAGTATTGCAGGGGATTATATAGAGAAATAAAGGTGTGCTGTTATTTTGAGTCCCGGGTTGACACGAACACCCCTCTTAGTTCATTAAAGGTTGCAGACCACTTGCTCATCATCTCAGACACTGTGTAGGTGTAAAAGAAAAAAGAAAAACAGCCCACACATGATATGTTAAATGGTATGTACCTGGACTGCACAGGTAAGCCTACAGTTTGACGCGCATAAGCCATATACATTTACACTGATTATTTATGGCTCCTATTCACGCCAGACACACACAGACACAGACATGCCAAGGAAACCACAAGAATGTAGCCCCTGTCTGATTTAAGAGGAACTTTGTTCAGCCTCGGCTCATCTCAGATGCTTTGCGAATGACAGGTCGGGGTAACCTGTCATTTTTCAAATATAACAAGCTTAACTGTCATCATGTCATTTGTGTTTCCATATCGTCAAGAGTAAAAATATTAGTATATGGAAAAATTGTTAAGGCTTCCCATGCATATGAGCAGCCATGTATATTTATTAAAAAAAAAATCCATATGTAGTATAATTTAAAAATAAAAGTGAGTAAGGAATGATTCCAAATGATGTTGTCTACAGGAGCATGTTATGGCTTTAAAAAACGACACGCACAAATCAATCACGACATTGTGACCACCTGCCTAATATTGAGGCACCAAAACAGTGATGCACTATATATTCTGAGTCTTTTCTATTGGAATCAACATTAGCTTTTTCAGATATTTGTAGCTCTTCTATTGGATCAGATTACACGGGCCAACTCATCAGTGAGCCTTGCCCGCGCATGACCCTGTCTCCGGTTCATTGGTTTTCTTTACTTGGACCACTTCTGGTATGTCCTGACCACTGCAGACCGGGAGCATCCCACAAGAGCTGCAGTTTTGGACTTGCTCTGACCCATCACACCACCCATCACAATTTGGCCCATGTCACAGTAGCTACATTATAATGGCACTTGAAAGTGGGTGGGACATTTAGGTAGCAAGTGAGTTGAAGTTGGCGTGTTGGAAGCAGAAGAACTGGGCAAGCGTACAGATTTGATCAACTTTGACAATTGTGATGGCTACACGACAGGAGCAGAGAAATTCCAAAACTGCAGCTCTTGTGGGATGCTCCCAGTCTACAGTGGTCAGGACCTAGAAAAAATGGTCCAAGGAAGGAAAACCAGTGACCCGGCAACAGGGTCATGGGTGGCCAAGGCTCACTGATGTGTATGGGGAGTGAAGGTTGGCCCATGTAGTCTGATCCAATAGATGAGCTACTGTAACAAAAACTGCTGAAAAGGTTAATGCTGGTTCCCATAAAAAGGTGTCAGAACACACAGTGCTTTACAGTTTTGGTGGTAAAAAATAATATTGAGCAGGTGGCCATAATGCTATGATTGATGATTGGTGGATATGAAGTTAGTGCCTTGTCATAGTCTTAGCTCAAATAGGGTGTATTCCAGTCTGACGCTCATGCATTCCTTGCATTTTTATTTTACCCTATTAATTATGTGAAGATACTAAGTTATGATTACAACATTGTGACACTGGTGCTTCCTGGATTTGTATGTTTAATACTGTAAGGGCACATCTTTGGTATTTTTTAGTGCAAATTGTTTTTTAAAACAGTGTAACAGATGACCTGAACGAGCAGTCTAGTCAGTCTAATTAGGGTTACTGTGTGTATGACCAGGAGTTCCTTAATTAAACTACAGGCTAATTAAATTATGTAACAGGTGTTATTTAGGAGGTGAGTCATCAGTGTAAGTGATAGAATACACTTACACAAAACCATTAAAGGAAAGGATCAAAATAAACTTTAAAAATACGCTTATATAATTTAGAAAATATATTTATACAGTCTATACCATAATTTTATTATTTGTTTTGTGAGTTATGTTTCCAAAATATGAGATTGTATGAGATTGAAGTGTCAAAGCATGGCATATTACCTATGATATATGCCCATAGAGCAGTAGTTGTTAGTACTAAAATAAAAAGTGCACTGTACTTAAAAATCAAAATATGGGCACAAATTTATTCATTTGGAAGATAACAAAATAACAGCATGAGAAAAATGAACTGGATAAATTTAAATAGTTGTCCAGAAATCTTTTTCATGTGGAATGTAATTGTTTTTACTTATAAATTATTGGAAACATATTGAGATGTTTTTAGATTGTTTAATTAGTAAAAAAAAAAATTGCAAAGCATTTCAAACATAATTTAAACCTTAAAAAAATTTATTAATTTAATAAAAAAATTTTAATAAAGTAATAAAGCAAACTGAAGGAAAAATGTAATGTATAAAATCTGTAAAACATTATACATACATATATACTGTACAACGGTGAGTCAAAAAAAAAACTGCATTCTGGGTGTATAATTGAATTTAATTCATGTCTAAAAAGGACAAATACATCATTTTCCGATACAATCTCCTTGCTTTTAAATACACTTTGTCCATCTATCAACAAGCTTTCGTATTCCCTCATTAAAAAATGTTTCTGGCTGAGCTGCAGGCCACGAATGCACCTGTCCACTTCAGAAGTGAAGCTTCATCCTGGTAAGGCTGCTTTCAAGGGAGCAAACTATAGGGAGGATGCTTTAACACCTCAAAATGGGTAGAAGTGTGCAGACGTGCATTGTCATGCAAGATCACAACGCCCTTTGATAGCAGTCCTCTGAGTTTAATCAGAAGTTTAGGCTTCAGCCGTTCAATAAACGTCTCACTGTAACGAGTACTGTTAATTGTTAAACCTTTTTTCCTAATAATGTTCCAATACTGCCCTTGAGAATCACAGAAAACAGTAGGCCTTGATGAATTGTCCAGCTGAGGGTTGAGTTTTGGACTTTTTCTCGATTGCCAATTGAGGATGTTTCCATTCCATACTCGTAGCAATGAATCCATGTCTTATCACCAGTAATGATTCTCTTTAAGAAACTTTCCCCTTCCTTAGAGTATCTGTCAATTTTGTTTGCAGATATCCAAACGCTTATTTTGGCACCAGGTACACCCTCAGAGCAAAAAAAGTTAATCACTGCACGATGCTCTTCTTTCTTGCAAATCAGAAGTGGTGCATCCATTTTTGCTCGCACCGCAGTTACAGATGAACTGATGTAACATGTTCACACCTGCACGGCAGTGACTGATTACATTCTTATATAGTAAGTTTAGTAAATATTAAAGTGTAATATGTCTAATATTTTAAGCTCCGGCGGCATGGTGGTGTAGTGGTTAGCACTGTCGCCTTGCACCTCCAGGGTCTGGGTTCGATTCCCCGGCCAGGCTCG